>OU696472.1:5000-15000 GCA_916048165.1 Spilarctia lutea | reverse complement strand
TGTAGACTAATATGAGGTGTAAAGGTCCTCTGTCAACTTAATACTAACTTAAACTAACGAAATTTCTTCAGAAACAATTTAAAGATAGAAAAGAAAAACAAAAAATAAAAATATAAAAATATAAATTTTTTGTAATCCAACCGTCGGTTGGTGACCCCTGGCAATCTTGTCTATATACCCAAGTAAAAAGTGGGAGGGTGGGCGGGCGATTTTTTGCAGTTCTGCTCGTCCGATCTGGACAAATGGGGTGTCGTTCGACGGGTCTCGGTGAGACCTTTCCAAAACTGCAAAAATAATAATTTTAGGCCTAAGGGTGGTCGACTTATTCGACAAAAACCTCAAAAAGTGCCAAAAAATGAGTTTATATGTCAAAAATTTCGAAATCTATTTACCGGACTTGTGTAAAACGCTATATATTAGGTAGATCTAGATGAGATCTAACTAAATATGTATAATAAGTTACTTCGAAAATAAGGGTTGACGAAAAATTCGACAAAAACCTTAAATATTGTTAAAAATTTTAAAAAATTCAAACTAAATGGGGGATATATATGTTATTGTTTGCCGGAATTCAAAAAAGGAGGTGTTATTAGACGGGTCTAGATGAGAGCCGTCTAAATCTGTAAGAAAGGGGATTTTAAGATGAGGGGTTGAAGAGTAATTCGACAAAAACCTCTAAAAATTTACGAAAATTCAGGATTGAAAAATCCTAAGTACAAAATAAAAATTTTTCTTTATTTTTCAGGTTCAAATTCTCCCACGGGACGCAGGAGAGCTCACAAGGTCAATATAAAATATCAGGGGTAAGTATAGTAGCAACAATTAAGAAAAAATTTCGTGAATTTACTTCAAATATGTACCCCTAAGGTAGACTTTTTGTACTGAAAATTTTAAAAGTGAAAATTTTTGCAGTGCCACTCGCCCGATCTGGACAAATGGGGTGTCGTTCGACGGGTCTCGGTGAGACCTTTCCAAAACTGCAAAAATAATAATTTTAGGCCTAAGGGTGGTCGACTTATTCGACAAAAACCTCAAAAAGTGCCAAAAAATGAGTTTATATGTCAAAAATTTCGAAATCTATTTACCGGACTTGTGTAAAACGCTATATATTAGGTAGATCTAGATGAGATCTAACTAAATATGTATAATAAGTTACTTCGAAAATAAGGGTTGAAGAAATATTCGACAATAACCTTAAAGATTTGTAAAAAATTTAAAAAATTCAAACTAAATGGAGGATATTTATGTTATTATTTGCCGGAATTCAAAAAAGGAGGTGTTATTAGACGGGTCTAGATGAGAGCCGTCTAAATCTGTAAGAAAGGGGATTTTAAGATGAGGGGTTGAAGAGTAATTCGACAAAAACCTCTAAAAATTTACGAAAATTCAGGATTGAAAAATCCTAAGTACAAAATAAAAAATTTTTCTTTATTTTTCAGGTTCAAATTCTCCCACGGGACGCAGGAGAGCTCACAGGGTCAATATAAAATGTCAGGGGTAAGTATAGTAGCAACAATTAAGAAAAAATTTCGTGGGGTTAGGTTAGGTTAGGTTAGGTTAGGTTAGGTTAGGTTAGGTTAGGTTAGGTTAGGTTAGGTTAGGTTAGGTTAGGTTAGGTTAGGTTAGGTTAGGTTAGGTTAGGTTAGGTTAGGTTAGGTTAGGTTAGGTTAGGTTAGGTTAGGTTAGGTTAGGTTAGGTTAGGTTAGGTTAGGTTAGGTTAGGTTAGGTTAGGTTAGGTTAGGTTAGGTTAGGTTAGGTTAGGTTAGGTTAGGTTAGGTTAGGTTAGGTTAGGTTAGGTTAGGTTAGGTTAGGTTAGGTTAGGTTAGGTTTTTTTTTTTTTTTTTTTTTTTTTTTTTTTTTTTGTTTTTTTTCTGCTTTTCCCCGTCCATAGATATCGACAGGACCTTGTGTATCTATTTGTGTATAATATAGTGCTATGTGTAGTGGTGTCGATATATTTTTAATATATATGTATATATAATAATATGTTAAAGTGTTCAATTGTGTGTCCACAGCGTACACACAGTTTCTGTGAACACACACTTGTGCACTTGTTGTGTTCTAATTGTTTATTTTCTAACTATTTATGTCCAACTATTTTCTATCTATGTGTTTCTACTTTATTTTTTATACATGTGTTATTTGTTGTTTCATTCCCTTATAACATTTTCAAAAAAAAGAACAAAAATTTTCCAACTAATTATTTTTGGGCGGTCACCCATCCTAATACCGACCGCGCCCGATGTTACTAATTTAATGACAGTAAAAAGTACAAAAAACAATTTTTGGGCGGTCACCCATCCAAATTCCGACCTCACCCAATGCTGCTTAACCTTAGGTGAAGCCGGAATCCGCCATTTCAACTGTTTCAACTTTATTATATATTCCTTTATTTATACTTCTGATTTTTTGTTTACATTACTTGTCATTTATACATATTTCAATTTTTTACACTATTTATTTATTTATATATACTTCTTGTCTTTATATTTAAATTTACTATTTTTATTTATTTCTATTCTTTACCTTATATAAATTTCTTAATAAAAAAAAACCACAAAAATAATTTTTTCGGGCGGTCACCCATCCAAGTTCCGACCTCACCCAATGTTGCTTAACCTTAGGTGAGGTCGGAATTTGCCATTCCAAGTTTCAATTATTCCAATATATATTCCTTTACCTATACTTCTGATTTTTTGTTTACATTTCTTGTTATTTATACATATTTCAATTTTTTACAATATTTATTTATTTATATGTATTTCTAGTCTTTATATTTAATTTACTATTTTTATTTATTTCTATTCTTTATCATACATAAAATTTCCTAATAAAAAACAACAAAAATAATTTTTTCGGGCGGTCACCCATCCAAGTTCCGACCTCACCCAATGTTGCTTAACCTTAGGTGAGGCCGGAACCCGCCACTTTAATTGCTTCAGTTATTTCATTATATATTCCTTTATTTATACATCTGATTTTGTTTACATTACTTGTTATTTATACATATTTCAATTTTTTACAATATTTATTTATTTATATGTATTTCTAGTCTTATTATTTAAATTTACTATTTTTATTTGTTTCCATTATTTATCATATATAAATTTCTCAATAATAAAACAACAAAAACAACTCCTTCGGGCGGTCACCCATCCAATTTCCGACCTCACCCAGTGTCGCTTAACCTGGTGGTCGTTAATTGCCATTCATACATTTTAAATTTTTATAACACATATATATTATTTATTTATATTTCCAATTTCTTACTTACATTACTTGCCACTTACACATATTTCAATTTTTCACAACATTTATTTACCTATATATACTTCTAGTCTTTATATTTAAATTCACTATTTCATTCATTTTTATTTCTTACAATGTATAATTTTCTTTAAAAAAAAAAACATCAAAATTTCAACACACAGGCGGTCACCCATCCAAGTTCTGGCCTCGCTCGATGTTGCTTAACCTTGGTGACCGTTCTATAGAATTGCAACGCATTTTATTTACAATTTAATATTTCCGGCGGTCACCCATCCAAGTGTTGACCTCGCCCAATGTTGCTTAAATTTCTGTGATTTCAAATTTTTAAGATGTATATTTATGTATAATATATTTAATATGTTCAAATGTGTGTACACAGCGTATACTTAATTTCTTTGTACACACATTTGTCCATCCACATGATTCTATATTTTTACCTAAGTACTATTATTTATTTACTTTATTCTCTGTATTATCTATATGTTTACTAATATATTTATCTCACATTTATTGTTTTTAGTTACTATCTATATATTTCTATTTTCTATGCAACGGAGCTTGAGGCAAACAGTTGCGCCGCCATCTTTGCGCTGACAAGGATCGGCGTGCTGTTTTATACATTTTTAATCTGTCTATATCTAATGAATCTTATTATTATGCACTATACTTATATGTCTATTGTCATCTAATTATCCTTACTATTACTTATTTACACTTATTACACAAATATATTCATTATTTACGTCACAATACATACTTACATTTTCCATACAATTTTTATACTATTTGCAGCCTGTCTGTTTTGCCTTAGCTATTATTTCTGTGTCTATTCAATCGCCTGTTAATTTAATTTAGCACCGTATTTTTGCGGAATACTATATTTTTCGAGGCGTTTTGCGCACTGTTGTCAGGCATGAGAAGTCGGTCAGTATGTCTGTTTATATCCGGTGGCTTCCCACCCACTCCCCCAGGATAAGGGAGACTCGTTACTTATGACTGGTGTATCTGTGTTGTTTGCATGTTTTTGTTTACTTGTTTAGTATTTTGCATGTGTGTACCCTTCCACAACTCACTCTTTTCTACATGTTCCACTATTTGGCAATATGTATATATATTGCAATATATACAATTGCCACGTACCTATTTTGTGAGCTGTGTCCTTCTTATGTATGTCTAGCAAGTGTATGTTATCTTAGTGTCTGTGATAGTGTCCATGTTCTGATATATTTTTATATAATCATAATATAATAATTAAATCAGTGTTTAGTATTTATGTCTGTTTTGTATAGTGTGTAGTTGTGTGTTGGTGGGTCATAAGTACGCTGTTGTCTCCCTCGCCAGATAATCCCATTTGCTACGGGTAGGACATTCGGCGCTGAAGGCGTTATGGTCCGCATTCCGCTGCCCAGAGCGCGAGCAGTTGCAGCACTGAGGTCCGGAGCCCGCACTATAGTCGGCGCAGTCCTTGCGCAAGTGCGGGCCTCCACAGTGGCTACATCTGTCCGCGCCCTCGGTGCAGAATTTGCGGCCATGGCCGAATGCCAGGCATCTGGTACATTGGACGAGCGGAGACTGGTCCTCCACCCTAACCCTTTGAAGGTCAAGGTAGAGGGTTCCGGCCTCCGGGTTAGGTTAGGTTAGGTTAGGTTAGGTTAGGTTAGGTTAGGTTAGGTTAGGTTAGGTTAGGTTAGGTTAGGTTAGGTTAGGTTAGGTTAGGTTAGGTTAGGTTAGGTTAGGTTAGGTTAGGTTAGGTTAGGTTAGGTTAGGTTAGGTTAGGTTAGGTTAGGTTAGGTTAGGTTAGGTTAGGTTAGGTTAGGTTAGGTTAGGTTAGGTTAGGTTAGGTTAGGTTAGGTTAGGTTAGGTTAGGTTAGGTTAGGTTAGGTTAGGTTAGGTTAGGTTAGGTTAGGTTAGGTTAGGTTAGGTTAGGTTAGGTTAGGTTAGGTTAGGTTAGGTTAGGTTAGGTTAGGTTAGGTTAGGTTAGGTTAGGTTAGGTTAGGTTAGGTTAGGTTAGGTTAGGTTAGGTTAGGTTAGGTTAGGTTAGGTTAGGTTAGGTTAGGTTAGGTTAGGTTAGGTTAGGTTAGGTTAGGTTAGGTTAGGTTAGGTTAGGTTAGGTTAGGTTAGGTTAGGTTAGGTTAGGTTAGGTTAGGTTAGGTTAGGTTAGGTTAGGTTAGGTTAGGTTAGGTTAGGTTAGGTTAGGTTAGGTTAGGTTAGGTTAGGTTAGGTTAGGTTAGGTTAGATTAGGTTAGGTTAGGTTAGGTTAGGTTAGGTTAGGTTAGGTTAGGTTAGGTTAGGTTAGGTTAGGTTAGGTTAGGTTAGGTTAGGTTAGGTTAGGTTAGGTTAGGTTAGGTTAGGTTAGGTTAGGTTAGGTTAGGTTAGGTTAGGTTAGGTTAGGTTAGGTTAGGTTAGGTTAGGTTAGGTTAGGTTAGGTTAGGTTAGGTTAGGTTAGGTTAGGTTAGGTTAGGTTAGGTTAGGTTAGGTTTTTTTTTTTTTTTTTTTTTTTTTTTTTTTTTTTTTTTAAAGCAGGCACCCGCCATCGCAGGGCGTTGCTGCCTTTACGCTTTTCCCCTCACTTAATAAGGGACCTTTTTTATCTTGTTTTTTATTTAATAGTGCAATGTGTGTTTTGTAGTGTCGTTATATTTTAATATATATGTATATATAATATGTTGAAAATGTTCGAATATATGTGCACAGCACATTTACAATTGCTGTACACATACATTCGCTGATCTTTATTGTTGTTTCAAATATTTATATTCCATTTGTTTACATCAATCTATATTGTGTCCATTTGTCTTTACTATATTTTTCTTACATGTGTTATTTTCAATTTATTTCTATGTGTATTTCTAATTTTTATAATATATATGTATATAATAATGATAATGATGAAAATTTTGAATAAAGATGAAAATGGTGATGATGATGAATTTGGTGATGATGATGAAAATGGTGATGATGATGAAAATGGTGATGATGATGAAATTGGTGATGATGATGAAAATGGTGATGATGATGAAAATGGTGATGATGATCAAATAGGTGATGATGATGAAAATGGTGATGATGATGAAATTGGTGATGATGATGAAAATGGTGATGATGATGAAATTGGTGATGATGATGAAAATGGTGATGATGATGAAATTGGTGATGATGATGAAAATGGTGATGATGATGAAATTGGTGATGATGATGAAAATGGTGATGATGATGAAAATGGTGATGATGATGAATTGATGATGATGATGAAAATGGTGATGATGGTGATAGTGGTGACAATGATAATAATAACAATATGTAATAGCAGTCATGATAATGGCAATAACCACAACAGTGGCAACGACAATAACTACAACAGTAACAATAACAACAACAAATTCTCTTCCAGTACATACATCTATACATCATATATTTGATTTGTGCTATTTTATACTATTTATTTATTTACATCATTTTCCAAAATTTTTCTACAAGTCCTCCAATACTTTTTATATACATTTACTATTTGCAATTTTTTTATTATTTATATACTTTTCTAATTTTTATAATATGTATTTATATATAATACATTTAAAAGTGTTCGACTGTGTGTATGCAGCGTACACACAGTTTCTGCATACACACATTCGTCCATTCATAGTGTTCTATACATTGATATATTGTCTATTTATATCCACTATATATTATCTATATGTCTACCACAACATTTATCGTACTTATATTGTTTTTGATTCTCATTTATGTATTTTTAACTATTTTTGTGGTATATGTATATCCATATATGGTACATTCAAATATTTCTTTCATCCGTTAACATTATTTAACTACATTTTTATTCATATGTTATTCCAACTATTTGTTGTTGTTTACCTTCTGCATTGATATCCGTTGCTAGGCAACGGAGATCAATACAAAAGGCTGCGCACTCTCATCTGCGCTAACACGGATCCGCGTGTTGTAATTTCTGTATTTTAATGTATTTATGTTACACATTTTCTTCTAAGTAGCACTATATTTATATGTCCCTAGTTATTTATTTTACCTTATTATTACTTATTAACATGTATTATTTATATATTTCCATTTTTAACACCGCTTTGTATACTTAATTTTTTCCATAGAATATGTTTTATTTAAGCGCCTCTCGCTCTTATTGTAGCAGCATATGTTGCTGTGGGACACTATATGTTATGTATCTGGTGCCTCGCACACCGTCCCCCAGTTTTATCAGGAAGACCAGGCCTCCACGACACGTATTTATGTTAAGTATCTTTGTTTTTGTGTGCATGTTTTTGTGTTCTGTACATGTGTGTTTCCCTCCACAGTTCACTCTTTCCTTTATGACTTTCCTTAACAAATAATATATATATAATAATATATATTATTGCTACTTTCTTGTTTGTGAACTGTTTCAGTCCATGTTTGTATGTTAAATAATGTAATCTAGTGTTATTGTTGTGTGCATGTTTAGATATATTCCTATATTTTTAAAATATAATCTTTATATCTGTGTTTGTTTATGTGTGTCTTTGTGTAGTGTGTATCTGTGTGTGGGTGTGTCAGAGATATGCCGTGGTCTCCCTTGCCAAATAGTCCCATTTGGTGCGAACTGGGCATTCGGCGCTAAAGGCGTTGTGGCCTGTGTCCCGCAACCCAGAGTGCGAGCAGTTGCAACACTGCGGTACGGAGCCCGCACTATAGTCTGCGCAGTCCTTGCGCAAGTGCGGGCCCCCACAGTGGCTACATCTGTCCGCACCCTCGGTGCAGAACTTCCGGCCATGGCCGAATGCCAGGCATTTTGAGCATTGTATGAGCGGAGTCTGGTCCTCCACCCTGACCCTTTGTAGGCCCAGGTAAAGTGCACCAGCCTCCGTCATTTTTTGCCATGCCTTGGGTCCCACCTGGAGGACGATGTGGGAGGTCCCTGGATTCTTTGTTCTCTTGCGGTATTTCACCTTGGCCTCCCTCTCCTCCTGTGGTAGGCCCATGAAGATGTCCGCGTTCTGGTTGTATATGGCGGACATCATTTTATCGTCGTCGTTCTCCGCATGGACGTCTTTAAGGACGACCAGCGGGTCCTTATTTCGCATGGGCTCTACCACTAGTCCTCTGCCTTTTGTTTCTATCTGGGTTTTTACCCTCGCTGCCTCCTCTCTCGTGTCACAGCCCAGGATGACGACGCTGTTCTTCGCCTTCCTGGCCTTAGAGATTTTTAGGCCAGTGCGCCTGGCGTCGACCGCCTTCTCCACTCTGGTGAACACCTCTCCGGCCGTCTCCTGTCTATCCGTTGAGGTGACAGCTACGGAGTGGAGTGCCGGCCGGCGCCGGGGTCTGGCCGCTGCGACGCTGGCATAGGTCTGGGGGCTTGGATCCGAGGTACCTTGGCTCTGGGACACAATCTCTTTTACGGCGGCGCCGAAGTGAGTCTTGGTCTCCACTACCAAGTCTCTGGCAACAGTCCCAATCAGGTCTTCGATATGGGACTGTGCACGCTCTATTTGACTTTTGGTCTCCTTGTCAATATCCTCTTGTATACCGTCGAGTTTCATAGCCCAGGCTTCCGATTGGGCCAAGCTCATTGACTCGATCGTGTTGTTGCAGTCTTTGATTTCTACATCTAGTTTGTTGCGGGAGTTCTCGATCCATTTGTAGATGTTTGTTTCCATTGCCCCCAGCCTATCCAGTAATCTCTTTTCTTGAGCCGAAGGCGCGGCCGCCGCGGCGGCTTCATCCCTTACGGGAGATGTAGCCGCGGCCGCCGCACCCGCGGTGTCGGGCGCCGCCCTCTCCGAGCTCTTCATCCTCCTGCTGAGCTCAAAGAGGATACGCTGACAATTATCGGAGCCCTGCTCCAGGAAGTTTTTGATATCCTTCCTCATTTGAGGATATTGCTGCACTCTCAGGGGGATATCCTCAAACATCTTCATGACTTCCTGGAGCAGTTGGTCACTGGACTGGCTAGCGTAGGTGGTCTGCTGCCTTTTGTAGATGGACATGTTGTCCAGTGACCTCCTCTTTGTAGCTGGTCTCCTGATAAAGGTCCTCGCGGCGTCCAGCACCAGCGAGGGCGAGGTGTTGGCGTTTGGGGAGGCCTGTCCCCTTGCTACGTGCGATGTCGGTGGTGTGTCGTACATGTTATGTTCGGGGAAAATTGTCAAAGTCTTAAAATTAATTTGGACACCCTGTATATTGGGGTGCGGTTTTAATAATTTACCCTGTAAAAGGGGGTACACGTCTTTATAGTTATAATACAATTAAACACAAAATCAAGTCAATAAATAATAAATTAAAAATTTTTGAAATATATTTTCAAGTAAAAAACTTAAGATTAATTTTATCCCCGTGGGGGGACGCAAGTTTTCCCAGTTGGGACTGTCGTTGTTTTAAGGGGATGTATACAGTCCCTAATCAGTTCTTAAAATCTGAAGTTTAAACAAAAAATAAAAAATTTTTTGTTTCAAACAAACTAATTCCTAATAAATTAAATTTACAAAACTTAAATTTAATTATCCTGATGGATTGCGACTTCCCACAGGACCCCTCTCTGTCGTAACGGGTTGTTAACCCTATCCCGAGCCGCAATCCAAAAGAATTTTTTGATTCGGACCACCCAGGCCAAAGTTGAAATTTTGGGGTTTTTGTTCCTGTATCTTCCTGACCGCTTCCCCGTTGGTCCAATTTGGGGCGTTGGTAGTTGACCCCAGTTAGGAGGATCCCAGCCCCGTTG
>OU696471.1:20292656-20532656 GCA_916048165.1 Spilarctia lutea | reverse complement strand
TTTTAACTCGTATACAAAGTATTCTGTATTCCATCTGTCTCTAGAAAGTTGTCTATGGCCTTTTTAAAGCCACTTTACAGACTTTGTTGCACTCTGATTACATATTGTGTGTTCTCGCAAAGCGGGAGGTTTGTAACCGAGTGCAGACGGTCGATAATACACCCTTTCTCTTGCCATAAGGCTGAATGCGTTTGTACATTGTTTATTATACTACTTTGCACGTAAACTGATGGACCTGGACACATATTTAAACATACTTAGAAATGTAGTGTTATTGTGTTATGTTACTGTGTCAGAAGGACGATCTGAATTGGATTTAACTAATTCTTTACATAGTTTAAAATTATGTCGCTTTTGCTGTCTGTTCGTTAGATCTTTTAAACTACTTATTTATTTATTTTAAATATATATAAACAAATATTGCTCGTTCAAAAGTATAAGATTAATGTGAACACTGAATGGTAAAGTTGGGTGAGAAAAGATACAATCAAAGGGAAAGAATAATATTAGTACAATTTGCGAATTCAGTTTGCCAGTTTGCGCAGGTCCGATTTCTCGAATCTCAGGACACCTACCCAACTCCCGCGTCTTCTTGCGCCACTTATAAAGAGCCGCAAGGGTTCTTGCCTCCAGATCTCATGGTGGAATTCCGGCCAGGAGACTTGCCGCCTCAAAGGAGATCGTGCGGTACCCTCTTACGATCTTGATGGCCAGCATTCGTTGCGGTCGTCGCAATAGCGCGATATTGCTGGCCTTCAGGACCTCTGTCCATACTGGAGCCCCGTTAAGTCTCATCGGTAATCATAAGAGTCATCGGCCTCCATATTTGGCAACAACCTGCGCCAATCTGAATACTACCAGGAGGCGGTATCCGAAGGAATTCCGTACGGAAAAAAAAACAAAGAAAAGGGGTGCGTCCGAGGTAAATGTGGTTTCTAATATTCAAATAAAAATTACAGTTAGCGAGACCTTCATAAAAGATAAATAATCGATTCATAATGGTAGTACCACAAATATTCCAGCAATATTAATAAACGTTTCGTGTAATATAAGTTATTATATAGGCATTTGTTATCTCTGAGTCTCAATTCGGTTCGCTTTCTCCAACAACTATTTATCAATCTATAATTTATTACCCAGTCGATAGTTAAACGATTATTATTGTTGCTGAAACTGTAGATAAGATCGTGCGATGATTTATAACGATAAAGATGTTGGATTGACAATAAAACTCAATTTATGTACTTCTTTGACAATAAATGACCTAAAATAACTAAGGTGTCTTGCTTCAAAGGGTCACTTAACTTCACCTTACAAAACTGCCCACAAGAGTCCGCTCCTTGCACTAACGTTTAATTTAGAAGCATTACTATTATGACACATACATTTTCAATTGTTTATTTTTAATATAATACGTAATAGTCGTAAAATCATCTCCTGAATTGAACATTTAGTTTGCTCGTGCATAGGCTTGCCAAATTGACTTCTCTGCCTGATGGAAAGCAGAATCTAAGAGTGGTGGTCACCATACTCATTGCAAATGAAGACAATGCAACAATGCAGCATACTTCTGCATCATTGGGCCTTTGTTCTTGCACTCACCAACAAACCACGACAAGAATGCTGTTATTTTAGGTTGATCTTCTGAGAGAGGGTAGTACCTTTCCGGTCGAGCCGGCTCGTTCGATAAATAAGTGTATACTTAAACCGTATGGTTTAGTAGTAATTATTGAATAGGGATAGTTGCAGTCAACAAAGATTTTATACAATTACAATTTTCCAATTTTTTAAAGCTCCTGTTCTGTTCTTAATTCATACGCATAGATAAATTCAGCTATTTTACACAAACTTTCACAAGAGAATTTTTAAATACAAATAAACCCTTTTAAAAGTTCCCGCTTTCCCAAATTGAATTAAAAACTTATAAGCTTTAATTTACTTTGATTGAAGAGTCTTTATAAATTAATCTCAGTTTTATGAATTCGCTTAAAAAATATTTTTCAATTTCGTTTATTTTCAGGCTCCGGGCTTGCAATGAAGTGATAATGAATTTGAATCTTACCAATCTACTAGTAGATACACACACAAATAACACTTAACCCTAGTATATGTATGTAAACTAACCTAGATGACTAAACAAGAATATTGTAGCATTTGATCCAAGTTACTAGTATTTAAAAAGTATTGGATTGACAAAAAAACATCATTATGTATTTTAGCTTTCTTAAGGAGAGATCTATGTCCAGCAGTGGACGATTAAATGCTGTTGACAATATGTTTCTTTACAATAAGCTTCAAAGTATTAATGTATTTTTTTCAAATGCCACACAAACCTCGGTGAGTAAATATTCCATTTCGTTGAGCGACAGACGGCGGCATTTATGTCCGCAGCGGGACCGGCGACAAACGAACATGAATGCCAAGTTGTCTTATATTATGGAGTATAAATGTTAGGGCAAGTGTACAAGTCCCGTTGAACTAAATTAAAATCAAATTTAATTTCTAATTCTTGTTAATGAGCTCCAACTGGGGTAACAAATATGAGATGGATATGAGTTTAAAACCTTCGAGAAAAGACGTACTTCAAAGACTGACAATACACTTGTAACTTTAGAGTTGAAAGGACAGTTGTGCTTGAACCTGTACTGCAGTTCCTGCCCGTTTCTGTCCTCTTCATGCATCTCATATACAACCATCCTAATAGACCGTGGTTAGAATAGTTTACCGTGGGAGAGCCACGCTTCGGTATGCATGTGCCGGCTCGACCGGAGTGATACCACGGCCTCACAGAAAACCGGTGTGACATAGCGCTTGCGCTGTGTTTCACCGAGTTAGTGAGGATACCGGAGGTCCATATCTCTACCCCTCCCTCCATCCCTCTGACCATCCCCCAAAGGCCGGCCAACCATCTGTGACGCCCGCGATGTTGCAGGTGTCCATGGGCGGCGGTAATCGCTTACCATCAGGCGATATCTCTGTTCGTTTACCACCTACTCATACCTTAAATAAAAAAGTTGGGTAGATCCTGAACTAAACAGAACTAATTAAATAAGAGTTATCAGTGTGAGACACTAAAAACAAAATTAACCGTAAACAATTGTAGTCATGCTTTCAAAATGAAGAATAGGTCACGGAATAGTACTTATAACATAATATACTCGTACCTGGACATGCGGATGACAACCGCAGTACTTCTGGAGGACTTGATCAATGGTCATCCCTGTGAAGAGCGGTCATGCTCCTAGCAATGAGGTTAATATGAGGCGACACGTATGACATTTAGGTATATATAACTATGAGGCCGTGACCTAAATTGAACTGTATTCCCTTACTTCGAGCATTATAATTCTTATAATCATATTGTAGTATATACGGCCTATTAATAATACAATCTTCCGATCGCTTTAGAACCTTGCGCAAATTTATACCACGAGGAAACAGCCCGATTGATATTATAATTTAACTTACTCTCAAAATTAACAAATTGGGTTTGAATGTTCAATTTGTATTCAAAACTTGCCCCAAAAATAATATTTTAAATAATTGTGCGTTCTAAGTTATTGTTTCAAAGCTTATTCAAACTGAAGTAATTGTCGTAAGAACTGCTTTACTTGAATATTTTAAGTGGAGGCAGGTATCTGAAATACTTTCAAAATAAGTGAAGCATATTTCTCTAGAAGGCGGTTAGGGCTGAATGATATTATCTTTGTATATAATGTTAATTTAGTTTATGTACCTACACTTCTACTTCTAAAGTGTTCGTTATTATTTTTTGCCTAATTTTTTCTCCATTATTCGTCAATTTAACAACCTCCACAGCTCAGCGTGACCTGGTTCAACTAGTATTATCATATTAAATATTTAATAGCAGTGAGTCAACTTACATTGCGCGATGCAGAAAATATACTGAAGGATTAAATTTATCTAAATACTCCTCCTACTATAGTTATAAGTATGTAGTTCTCCTGTCGTATAGCGACTACAGGCATTGTTAACGCAATATGCGTCTAAGTCCGTTCTTAGAAGCGGACTCCCGGAGGATCGGTCTACCCACTAAACCCCGCGGTGGCCCACCTCGGCAGTCGGGAGGAGCTCCAGGAACGCATCGGCGGCTTCCGGAGTCCCCCCTGCCGTACCTCACGACTGAGGTACATCCCGGAGTAACGCACCGGGGTTTCACCTGTCCTCGGTCGTTTGGAGCGGCCACATCTCCCCTAGATGTGTCCGCAGCAACCCTTAGACTACGATTGGGGAGCTAGCGGCGTCTACCGTGTCCCCTTCGTAGCCTCGTTAGAGCGGGATCGGCCCGTACCCGATCACGCTCTGCGGACTTCTTTCCGGAGTATAACGCCCTCTCAGAAGGATACCGTAGCTTCTCATCCTTCATCACTCACCAGCATTGCCGCGGACAATGCTGGCGGTGACAGATTTTGTCCGATCTATCCGACCAGAACTCGTACCTCGTCCCAGTCCAAAGCTACAATCTCAAAAAAAATACGTAATTTGCAAAAATTTGTAAAAACTAAGTTTACATTTCTATTTGTCTCTGTACAAGAGATATTAAAAACTTATGCTATTTAAGAATAGCGACTTAAGTTTCATCAATCAATACTTCTTGAAAATCGACCTTCAGACAACCCCTAGTATATTATTAGTAAATACATAAGTGAGTATACAGCCTAATCCTCAGTATATTTATATCGCACACAAATTCTAGAAACATATCTTTGATAAATGTATCCTTTGTGAATGGAAAAATTACAATATATGTCGGCCATCTGTCCAGATATCAGAAGAAATGAGTGCAACAATGTCAGCATTGTTTTATATTCGAGCTATTGCATTCAGTATTCATTTCTAAATATATCCCTTATTCATTTTGTATTCTTGTACTGTAAATTAGAAAAGCACATAGTTAATGACTAGTATTTAATAGACAAAGTTAATGAATGTTATTTTTATTTATATTACGCTAGGATTGCATTCAAAGTAGTTACTAGCGAAGCTAGAACTTAGATAGATCCTGACCTGGCTTTCATAGATAGACATATTTTTCACAGTAAAATGCCACCTGCGAAATTCTTAATTCAATAACCACAACAGAGACCTTCGTTCTTCTAACAATCTCCTTTGTCACTCTCACACCACTGCGTTTGTGGGCTCTTCTTTCATCGTACAGTCTATCCTTTTGTTGAATGCGCTGCCTGTCGAGGTCAGGATGGTCAGAAGTCGTTTCTCTTTCAAGATGAGGGTAAAGGAGCTCTGATTTGGTGAATTGGCGAAACTGGCGAGCTCTTAGATCATCTCCTAGTACCCACATATTTATACTGGGTCTCTGTGAGTGTGTATGTATGTATTCATGTGTATATGCGTATTATTGTATATATTTATTGAAGGTCAAATAGTTTATCATTTAATACTTAACCATTAAGTGCACCTACTTCATCTTTACTCTGTATCGCCCAATCGGTGGCCTGGCAGAAAATGTCTTTGGCATTAAGTCCGCCGATGCATGCATAAAGTTATAAATAAATAAATAAAATGAAGAGTAAAAATTTCTTAGGTTGTAGGGTGTACGTTTGTATCTACTGTACCGTATGAAAATTATTTTACCAATAGAAATCTAAATTATTTATGAATATATATTAGCTACTAGCTATATATTATCCAAAGAAATTATTACCGTTACAGTAGCAAAACAGTAGTAACTTTTGATAAATGTGACCCTGCGCATAACGACGATGTCACATTTGTATTTGTACTTTGGTACTAAAACTGTACGTAATCGAAAAAACAACCTCCTTTTTTGCATTGGTTAAAAATTAATAACTTGGTAACTCTTAAATGACTTTTAGAATTATTATATTATTGCCATTTATTGAATATTATAGAAATCCTCCAGACTTGTATGTACCAACATGAGTAAACATATTCGTTTCAGAGATTTTATCACTTGGCACATTTAGTGTTACAATTTTATTTACAAGACAAACTAAGTCAGAAAATTTATTTTACTGTAAACTCGCAGTACAGTTTGAACACAGTCGCAAATTGCAATGTGCACTCAGGCTTATGCGATGTACGAGAACAGTCGTTCTCAAAGTTGAATGTTCTTCTTCCTCTTTTGATAAAATGGCTTCGAGTCTTCAAGTCTTCGTCGTGATGAAATTAATGATAAAAAATATATAAAATGAGGATAACATGAAATGGGGACTTCTTTCGAAAAAACAAAAAAAAACAATCCAAAAGTTGAAAATTGAGTCGGCCTGTAAATTTATATATTGGCAATCATAACTAGTCAACCGAGGAATTTTGTTGTCTACAAGACATTTCTATCATTTCAACCGTAGATTGTTAAAGATTACTAGTTAATTAGGGTATTTTTTAATAGCTGCTACAAACATTAAAATCAAAAATGAATCAAATTCCCATTTGCAAAATGTCTTTTATTTAAAAAAAAACTTGTTCCTAGCCATCTTAAACCATTTTCTTACCTTGCCTTTGTTAGGATTCTGTGGGGGAACGGGTATCATGTTCCACCCAACACAAAGGGAGGATCCTCCTACCAGGCGAGGTGATCATGCCTGGCGGGCTACTGCCCAACAGTTGATGTTGGGATGTTGTATATATGCTAATCGGCGCGGGAACTTTATTTGCGCGATTCAGGATTGGTAGTTACTCCGTGTAGTGTAGTTTGTAGGTACAGTGCGTTACTTCGTAGTTCAGTGTATCTTCGGTAGATGGCGCTGTATGTGGAGGTCGCCACAATTCAGAGACAATATATAATATATGTTATGTACACGCAATAGTTAATTTCTTAAAACAAGCTTTTCTTACATAAAATATATTCGTGAGTGTATATCTCTTAACGCTACTTATAGCAATGAGTCATTAGATTGGTATTTCTAGAAGGAGCTTGCCTGGTTGGGGGTATACAAAGGGGTCTCTTGGTACGATTGGGTTGGGTCTAAACAATTTTGAGAACCACTTTCCCAGATAGACTACACAGGTACGACCGTAAATGTAGCATTGTAGCCTTTGTTAAAAGAGAACTCATCTGTTTGCCTTCAGATTATGTCTGGTTTGTGCAAGTACTTTGCTAGTAAAGGTGGTTTTGAACGTTTCGTTGTATAAAGGTTGCTTTGTGTGGCAATCTGTGGTTAAAGCTAAATCTTATAAATGACGTCCATTGATGCTTTTATTCAAGATAGTGGTATGTCTTTGTATTTTGCTTGTAAACATACTTAATACCTAACAATTATTTGAAAGTATGAATATTGTAAGGGGAGCAGCAGATTTGATCCACTCAACAAATAATATTTACTTCGACTAACCTCAATATAATTTGATTACTTGTACCTTTTTTTGTAAAAGCTGCCAAAATCACTTAACTCTCCTCATTGCGGACTTGGACAATTCAGCATGGTGACCCACAATATGACGGCCTAGTGATGCTTTTACACGCCCGTCTTGAAGACCCGGGATCATAGTGACTGGGAATTTATTCACAATTTAATTTTGTTTTTCTTTCTTTTATCCTGTTGCGCAAAGGAAATATAACCCTAATCCTATTTAAAGACACCACAGTCAAGACATAAGGAGTAAACTATATGTTTGATGAAAATAAAGTTATTTTGATCTTAGAAAGGATAGCTTAAACAAAATAGATGTAAATTTGTTAATGTTGCTTGTGTCTTCAACTGAGGACACTTTTTGATCGTCATAATTAGTTATGTGTTTAGTGGAAGCAACTGTACTCAAAATTGTTTACGTATTCACGCAGATAGTGGATGATTTCAAACTGGTTCTATAGAAACCAAATATTCATAGTGTCTTGTATCTGACGCAAGACACAAAAGTGTCCACGTTTGCGCCCTATCTGAATATAACAAATATACCGCGCAAAGCTCGGTCACCTAGGTACTGCCCATTATTTACACCTTTGGTTTAATTTACCTTCTTTGAAATTTCTTTGAAAAAGAATGCGGGACAGTCTTCTTGACTATCGATAGAAATGAAAACTAAGTAATATGTGAATTGTATCGTTGAGGAAGAATGCGGTAACGATGACGCAGTATTATGCTTTTTGTTCACCCAAAATTAAAAAAGGTTTCACTTTAGTAATCTGCTGGGACAAATTATTTTGTGAGTACTCGTAGGTACTCAGAAAATTATTTTTTCTCCGCTGTTTGAATGGAAAACATATAAAATACTCAACTGATTTCAAACCGCTTCCAACGTTACCGCAAATCTTAAGATATTTATCATCAAAGCCGTACAAAACACGATATCATTTTTCATCCTCAATAAAAGCAACAAAACCAAATAACACTTCAGAGGTAAACGAATTTCAAAGCTCTTATTTCATGACATTTCCTTCGCCAGCTAAAAAAGTCGTAAAACAAACGAAGGAAATTGTCCTGAAAAAATATAAATGAAGAAATCTTTGTCGCTTTGTTCAATGGAATGGGATACTGGCACAAACAGGTGTGGTTACCTCACTTCTAATTGGATGCTATGCCTTTGAATGTTTTTGCTGAATTTTACTTTAGCTGTGATCATTGTCTGGTTTGTTTTTATTTGCTTCATTGTCTTGATTTTTACGAAATAATACAATGAAAGTGATAACTTGAGGAGATACTTTTTTGTGTATATTTGCCATATTTGGCTGTCTGACCCTAAGCTAAATACACTATTTTTAACTGAGCAATTCTTGTATAACATTATATAAATAATGTGATTTACGTGAAATTGAGTATGCATTTGGTTTAGGGGAGGTAAATCGTTGTAACTAGAATTGATTTTAAGGATATGTATCGGAAAAACCCCGAGCAAAGCTTAGTCATCCCGTTAATTTTACTTAAGTATGTATTAAACATGCCTATTGTTTTGGTAGGGAATGGACGTAAATGAAACTATTTGTCTTTATTGAATGGAAGAATAATGTACCGTGGCATAAACATAGTTAAATATCCTTAAATCCCCACATGTTATTGACAAATGACACTTAGACCCAAAACAAATGACTAAATTATCCAAAAATGGATATCTTGAGCGGAAGTTAAGCTAAAGAACCATTTTTGGATTTATTTGATATAAATTATATATATATATTTAATAGGCTAGAGTCTGTATCGCCTAGAACTTGGATTGTTGAAGTTCTTTTGGCACTCGCTCCGCGTAATAAATTAATTAGATTTAATAGAATTAAAAGCCACCTCAAGATATTAATGATTTCGTGTGCTCAGAACCTGTTTTACTTGTGTTTAAACTGTATTTATATTAAAAGAAATCTGATAACACAAAATGACCCCCAAAATGAAATAAACGTTCTTTAAACAGTACTGAATTCAAGAGAACCTCAGGAGAAACTGTATCAAGTTGATCGTGCGTCCTGACAATGGCAGTTTATTATATTTTACTGTTAGCCTGCAATGCCCCAGGGCGCGCAAAAGCAGGAAGTATTCTCTCATTTTACTTGTCTGTACTAAATAAATTATGTTACAATTCTACTCTGCCATTCTTAGGTTTATTGTCTGTACAGTTAAATATAATAATAATAAATTAAGACATCTCGTACACGATCATCTGATTCCAAATTAGACATCGTCTGTCTAAGTTGTCTGACTGCTAATAAAGATGCTTATATTTCTAAATGGATACATAAGAACATAACACTTAGACATACAATAAATTATCGTGCGTATAATACAATTATCGGTCCTGGATTGGAATCGAATTTACGACTTCTGGTTTAGCAGTCAAGATTGCTAACCAACAGACCACTAAAAATAAATTAAAACTTTCATAAATAATAAAAAAGATCCTCTTATAGACTATACCTTAATCCTGTGTACTTAGAAAACTAAGTTTCGTCAAAAGAGATTTTCCTTTATGATATAACTAAGAAAAAGGTCGTATTATTTGGTAATCCACAGGATAAGGATTTTTGCTTTAAAGTTACCTTATTATATACAGGAAATATTTTACTAGAGATTTCTCGGAGTAAGATAAGAATCAGACTAGTATTATTCGAACTTTTTCACCGGTGGTTCCGTACAAACTTAGTATTAAGTTGAAATCATTCTAAGAGTATCACCAGCCAGCACCTAAAAATTGTTCTAAAACCGTAAATCGTAAGAACCCCAGAATAATTTTAAAACGACTGCCTCGGTAGCACAGTGGTAGTGAATGCGACTGCTGTGCTTGAGGTCTCGGGTTCAAATCCTGGGTCGGACCAAATATTTGTGTGATCTTTTAATGAAAACATAACAAAAAAGCTGGTGCCATATTATTTAAGATACATAAAAATTGCCTCGGTGGCGTAGTGGTTGCGTATGCGACAATTGTGCTTGAAGTCTCAGGTTCGATTGCCGGGTCGTAGTAAATGTTTTTATGATCTGCCATTATTTGTTTCGGAGTTTGGGTGTTTTCTATGTATGATATGTATGTATTTACAAAAAAAAAGTATATATGTATTTATATCAGTTGTCTAGTACCCATAACACAAGCTCTGCTTAGCTTGGGACTCTAGTCATCTAGCCATCTATGGCGCTGTATGTTAGGTATTCGGATTATTTATTTATAACTTAACGAAAAAGCAGTCTCCAAAGTGAGCCTCCAAACACTACACAGATGATCTGTGCATTATGATCGCAACCTCTCAAACCCAATAAGGTTTCATGTAAATTACACCTGGTATCACGATTTGCCACATAATGGTGCTTATTTAGTCTGAAACCTGACCGGAGCCAAGCTACCTTCGCCTTATCGATGGCCAGTTATGGAAGTTCACGTCTGCTTTAGACTTCCTAATAAAGTAACTGCTAAGTTAGAAAGGTGTGTAGACATATTTTATCTGTTTCCTGATAGGTAAGATGCTTATTCTAATTTAAAAGTGGCATAAATTACATCAAATAAAACACAGAATACTAAAATCGGACACCTTGCCTGTTTTTAAATGCTGAAAAATAATATTATAAAACAGAAATGTCTGCCAAACTGTATGTATGATTTATGTAAACATGGATATAGGGATAAAATTTTTGCAGTTTTATACTACGCTGAGTGTTTTGGGTTCACAGCTCATATAGGACATTGTGTGATGCACAAATTGCTTTTCTGAGTCTGGTCTGTGTCCGGTTCATGTATGTTCGTAAAGCCCTCAACGATACAGGAATTTCCCTAGCACTTGAGTTGTCTTTAAAAAAGTTGTGTACAAATGTGGTTAATATAGTTTTTATTGCTATTTATAACTAATTACCTAATATGTTAACTTTAAATTTGTACGCCACAAACTATCCTAAATTGTAAAATAATATCATTAATAATCGTATAAATGTTGTCTTTAAGAGATCGCCTTGAGCGATTAGACCCTCGATTGTAACGAGAAAACATTTGGAGCTCATGTTTTTGATGTAGATACCAATAAAAATAAATAAAGAAAACGTAACATGTAAACAATTTACTTGCAATTTTTCTAATCCGATATCAAACTGTTATTTAATCTAAACAGTTTACTCGTCATGTTTTATAACTGTTTAACTAGTGATATTTATTTCTCAAAATAGAATAACTTAGCAAACGTACACAGCAATGTACCAACAAAAATCATTTAATGTAAGCGCCTTGAGCATTTTATTTACATGGACGCTGTCCAAGCTGGAAGATTAAACATGCAGCAAATCAATGCATGCAGTATTGAAATTGAACATTTCATACACCGTGGGAGAGCCACGCTTCGGCATGCATGGGCCGGCTCGACCGGAGTGATACCACGGCCTCACAGAAAACCGGTGTGAAATAGCGCTTGCGCTGTGTTTCACCGAGCGAGTGAGGATACCGGAGGCCCATATCTCAACCCCTCGCCCTATCCCTCTTCCCATCCCTCAAAGGCCGGCAACGCACCTGTGACGCCCTCAGTATTGCGGGTGTCCATGGGCGGCGGTAATCGCTTACCATCAGGCGATACGCCTGCTCGTTTGCCACCTACTCCACAAAAAAAACTGTTTGCATAGGGTTAGATTTTGTAATAGTAGTAAAATAGTCTAAAGTACAATATTCTGTAGTTAAAAGGGATGTTAATATGGTGATTGGATTCTGATTGTTGAGCCAGCCAGTCTAATGGTACTGGATATATAATTATGTGATCACGGTGTCCTTTGTCCTGTGTCTGGGTGTAATTTGTAATATAATCCATATTAATAACTTGGCATGAATACACATTGATTCTAAAGGTACCCTCTTTACTCTACCTAAATTCTACACTTTACCGCGATAAACCGACAACGCGAGCAGAGCTACAAGCAAATAACTGCTTTGCATGTATTTATTTAAAATAGTAAATACAATAGTACAGGGTCTAGTCAGTTTTGTATTAGACAGCCATGTAGAATTTGTTTCAAGTTATTATTATTTAAATATTCAAATCCATTGCTTTTTTATTCTGGACTATAAAAAGTGCTCTTGTACAAAAACACTGCCGTGGATAGTGAACACAATTTTCCATTATTGGACCTATCAATGCGTTGTATACGATAGTGTTTGCCTTTCGCCTCCATGGCTACAGTTGCACTTTCCATCCCATAAATTGTTATCTCTTTTGTTTGTACTGCCTTCCGATAAATCGGTACATATCTAACCTTTCACAAAGTAAATCAGAGTACATTAGAATGTCTATATCAATATCGAAAGTTTACCCTCTGGCTCCTGAGGCACGCTAAAGCTAGGAGTCCCCAGCCAATCGGCCTAATAACGACGTTGATATCGGTTTGGATCTTATTGCAATCAGACCTTTCCCAAATAACAATACCAAATCCGCCACCTGTCTCCACTCCCTGGAGGCTCTGAACGGTTGCTTTAGAAATGTAATGTTTTCAGCGGGTACGTTAATCCCATCATTATTTCTAAATGCAATCCAATCGGTATCAATTAACACAATCAATAGGATTTCGTTAAATTTTTTACAACGTTTTACAGAGTAGGGTACGATAAAAAAAAGTTTTTAAATCAGCAAATAAGTGCAAAACAGAGGACCTCAGAAATAAATAAATAAATAAATAAATATTCCGGACATCTAACACACAACGCCATCTAGTCCCAAGCTAAGCAGAGCTTGTGTTATGGGTACTAGACAACTGATATAAATACTTAAATACTTTTTTTTTGTAAATACATACATATTATACATAGAAAACACCCAAACTCCGAAACAAATATTTGCAGATCATACAAACATTTGGTCCGACCCGGGAATCGAACCCGAGACCTCAAGCTTAGCAGTCGCATACGCTACCACTACGCCACCGAGGCAGTTACAATATAATACTTATACAAACTTATACAATACTTCATACAGATATATAAATTCGAAAGTAACTCTGTTTCCATGTCTACTTATCTTCTGTCATACTCGAGGAAGGACATATGCTACTCTTGACCGTGATATTATAAACATATCCATGATTCTGACTATTTAAAAATATATAAAGTCGCATTCGAGATTTCATGTCTTAAAACATGCATTGTCGTTGAGTTTACTTTGACTATTAAAATCATGTCGAAGTAATTAAAAGCGGAAAAAAATATTTCGTTTTTAAGATTTTTCATCATTGTCTTTTGAGTTATTCTTTCTGTAATATTGGCAACAACTAAAAAATAGACAAGATTTATGTAAAAGTCAGAAATGTTGAAATTCAAGAACCATTCGATTCCTGCGGTTTGAAATTGCTTTGGCATAAAGCTACGTGTATGGAATAAATGATACGAACTCAAAAGGAATATACTATTTGCATTTTAAGAAGCACCTTGATCTCAACTACCTATTTATGCATTTGAACCAGCTTTCACTTTAGTGCATAAATTCAAAACCTAAATATCTTTCTTTGGAAAACTTTCGCAAGTCGAAAATAATGTCAGTTTCTAAATTATATTATAAACATAGATAATATTGTATCTCTATGCACATACGTTGATATTTATATTATAACTAGCTGTCCCGGCAAACGTTGCTTTGCCATAAAAGGGAATATAAAAAATAGGGGTTGATCGTAGAGGGTTGAAAATCTAGGGTTGTATGTATTTTCTAATGCTGCATCATAAAAAAATAGAAATTAAAAATTTCGTCAAAAAAATAAAAAAAAAATTTAGGGGTGGACTACCCCTAACATTTAGGGGGATGAAAAATAGATAAGAACCGATTCTCATAGATACCGGATAATCACAAAAGATTTCATCAAAATCGGTCGAGCCGTTTCGGAGGAGTTCGATTACGCACCAACACGACACGAGAATTTTATATAATAGATATAGTACCTAATATATAAATTATGCTAATTTGTATAACACACGTGATTTTAGTAATTTGACACGAAGTTTAAAAAAAGTCTTGCAATACACATCTCAGCAGAATGCAAAGGTTGACTAGCAGAAAATGTCTACTTTGATAAGTTTGTTATATATTTGCAAAAGGTATAAATGAATAAAATATAGACTTGTAAATTAACAAAAAATAATTGGAAACATTAACATAAATAATTTTAGAAAACCCAATCTAAATGCTTGGGTTTCTAAAATGCAAGAAATAAGTAGGGAAATATTTCTGCAAGTTCCTTAATATATTTAAGATATTTTCTACCAACATAGATTCTGCTCTAAATAACTAAGACTGTACAGATATATAATATCTGATGATAATGGACTATGGACTACTAACCGATTTCAGCCACGGCGGCCAGTCTCAACCGTATATATAAATATATTTACTTTTTAATATTTCGTACATCAACACACAACGCCATCTAGTTCCAAGCTAAGCAGAGCTTGTGTTATAGGTTCTAGACAACTGATATAAATACATATATACTATTTTTTGTAAATACACACATATCATATACAGAAAACACCCAAACTACGAAACAAATAATGGCAGGTCATACAAACATTTAGTACGACCCGGAAATCGAATCTGGGACTTCAAGCACAATAGTCGCATACGCTACCACTGCGCCACCGAGGCAATTTGTATGTATCTTAAATAATATGGCGCCAGCTTTCATGTTTTTATTAAAATATTATGTGTTATTTTAGTTCCAAGGCTGTCTGACAGAAATGGTTATCTGCGATAAGATTCTTGTGAACCATTGTACTCTAAATAGCAATATAATGCCACTGTTCTATTATATTTTTAGAGCAACTTCAATGCAGATTTTAGAATATCATATGGATATACCTTTTTTTTAAGCGGGGAATGCTTTTCGTACCATACCCTCCGTTGGGGAGACGAAGAGCGTGTGTGGGACTCCCGGAAAACCGGTATATCCACTAAATCCCGCGGCGTCCTCCCTCGAGTCGAGAGAAGCTAAGTTTATGATAATATCATCCAATTCAACTAGTTTACAGATATAATTATAACTTAGCAAATATTAAAAATTACACCCAAACTCCGAAAGAAATAATAGCAGATCATACAAACATTTAGAACGACCGGGAAATAGAACACGAGACTTCAAGCACAGTATGTAGTTGCAAACGCTGTCACTACGCCACCGAGGCAGTTTGTATGTAGCTTAAATAATATGGCGCCAGCTAATGAAAATATAATAATAATAAAAAATCGTTTATTAAATTCTCTCTCACACAGAATAGTTAACAAATCAGATCATAATAATATAGCTTGTAATTTTTTCATATATTTCATAGATAGATAGTTATACATAGTTATATAGGTCACATAAATATTCAATTTATACAAACAGTAATATAAAAACATTGCGAAACATTAAGACGAATTCACACGCGTATTAACATAGATATATTAATGCCGTGAACGTTTCTTTTTGTATGGAGAATTAGCTGAATATATTACCATCACAAATGTAACACAAGCAATGAATTTGTTTTAGAGATATTTTCATTTTATTGTTTGAGTCATTCTGTCACGGAAATTAAGACTAATATATTTCGAGATTTTTATCAATGTATGTTATTTCGTGAATGTAGAGAGGTTTTTTTATAGATGAGTCTGTCATAGTGACTCTGCTCTGCCTGATGAAAATTCAAGAGTAGACCACTAGGGTCATCGTGCTCATTACGAATGACCCACACACACCACAAGATGTCCCTACGTAATTGAGCTTCCGGTCTCGTACTCACCAAAACAAATAACAGCCCGAATGCGGTCATTTTAGGTTGGTCTTCTGTCAGAAGATAGTACCGCCCCGGTCGAGCCGGCTCGTTTGTGCTGAAATCAGCGTGGTGGTGTTGATCACTAAAAAAACATATTTGATACTTTGAAACAAATGAATAAAAATATGACACAATTATTTGTCCTTTGCGGGAATCGAACCGCCACAGTTTTAGTTGTCAAGGTAAATCGTTAAACCGATAGGTCCGTCAAGTTTAATTTGCATACATTTTGCATTCGACATTGATTTACTTTCGGTTTTATATATACAGCGGTAACAGGATCTCCATTCACAAGTCTAGACCTCACGGTCTGTCTGCGACCTTTAGGCATTGCTCTTTTAGGTTCAAGAACGACCTTAACTGACATATTAAGATATTTGAACCTTAGTTCCCATACCATACGTGTTATTTTCCCTTAATACTTTGTTGGTTCCTGATTTGCTGCTCAAATCGACCTTTGTTTCGAAATTGGTTCTCGAATTTGAACGAAGTTTGCTTCAGTTCGGACGTTTTCCCATCGGGCCGATAATTTGCCTTTTTATAGTCAGTTGTTTTTTATCCAAACGAGACCTTAGAGTTTTAGGGATTCTATTTAGTTTTATTAGTTCTATGCACATAATTTTACATAAACAGGGACAGCGGAGCGTAGCCTAGTATTCATGGTAAACATTTGTTTAGCAACAGTTGATCAACATTGTTGATGAGCAACGAGAATGTTGCTGGCAACTTTGTTTTAATCAATATAGGTTGTCCACACGCCAGTCTGCGTTAAAATGTTGCCCGAGGAAGTTGTGTTGTTGTGTTCTCTGTATCTGATGTATAGGATTTCTAATAAAAAATATAGTGGGTGCGAAACCATCTCCTGCAAAAAGAAAATATTTATGAGGACTATTTTTCTTTATAGTAAATTGAGTACGCAGTACATATTGCAAGCTTGAGAAATTTCTTCTAATAAATACATCGTTATTTTTGTTTCTTGACTTGTATTATATGATTGAAGAATCTCATAATAATTATTTTGATTGAAAAAGTTCTATTAATTGCATCATTTTATCATTGCTCCACACTACTGCCATGTTTATAAACGGTCGCAAACACATCCACACACGTCAACAATTGTTGATAAACAGATGATGTCGCTTGTCGGGCGGGAACTTGTCAACTGCCGTTATCAACTCTGCCAGTATTGCCAGCAACATGTTGATGCAACTCTGTTTATAAATAAAAGTTAACGACTATATACTCGTATCATCAAACAGAGCGGAGTATCTGTCGTAGGGTGCAAACCAGTCAGAGATGAGTCACCTGATGGAAAGTCGCTAGTGTCGCCCATGAACCTTTATAGCTTAATGAGTAAGAAGCACTATGAAAATTAGTCGTGTGTAAGAAATACATACAGTGAATTTGTACCATTTTTCTAATGTTGCAAGTGGTAAATACCTTAATAAATTAAAGTTAAAAACATATCGTGCGTTACATTATACGACGCAGAATCGGTTTTGTACGACTGCTTCCTTAGCTATGTTATAACACTGTAGTTCCGCTCTATTGAACCACGAATAAGAAATGTATTATTCTATCGAAGAGTGACAGAGACTTTAGTAAATTCTCGACTCACTTACGACTAAAGATTGTAGCTCAATAAAAAATATGGACTTTTAGTAATAGAATAATTTCTGGACGACTATATTAAAAATCTAGCTATTATTAATGTCTTTTCACATCTGACACGCGGAACAAGGTAGTAGCGCCTGATGATTTGAGCACGAACGGGCCGGCTCGACCGGGGCGGTACAACCCTCGCACAGAAAATCTACGTAAAATGACAGCGTGAGTGCTTGTAGTAAAATGTAGTGTTTTGTTGGTGAGTGCGATACCAAAGGCCCAATGATGCAGAAGCATCACTAGGCCGCCATAGTGTGGGTCACTATGCTGCATTGTTGCATAATTTGAATTCGCAATAAGTATGGCAACCACTACTCTTGGATTCTGTTTATGCTTTCCATCAGGCTGAGTAGTAGTCATTTTGACAGGGCCATATATAAAAAAAGAACATAACTAAACTAGACAGAATTACAGTAAGGAAACTACTGCTAATTCAATCAATAGCCTTTTAAGAAGGAGGGTTATGTGTTTCAAGTGTATGTATGTATATTTCTTTGGCACGCCCTGTAGCCTAAACGGCTTGACGTATTTTTATGTGAGTGGTGTCAATAGATTCGTCTTATTCGTGAAAGTAAGTACACCAAAATTAAAATAAAACAAAACAAAGTTACACCGTCCTTGGGTAATAATTTATTACCCAAGGACGACGTAAATCAGAGGATTTAACAGTCAGGGTAACTTTTTTTAAAGATATCTTCGGGTTAGGAATATACATCCCATGTTGCGGAGAATTTTACAAACATACATGTAACGAACACAAAGAACACCCAGACACAGAACAACAATTGGTGGATCACACAAAGTTTTGTCTCATGTAGGATTTGAACCCACTACACTTGGTACAGTGTGCAATCATAGTTGTTCCTAACCGTTAGACCAAACGAGGCCTGTCAACATAATCAAAATATACTGTAATTTTATTTTATAATAACCTTTATCCCATAATTTACTAGTTACAAAGTTAGTAATTATTTAACCTATTGTAAAACTGTTCTTAATGAGAGCCCAAGTTTGCTGAAACAAAACAATTAAGATAACAAATCGTACAGAAGACTTAAGTAGCTGGAATGAGGCAGGAAATGAACCCATTTACATTACAAGCGATTCCTGAAAGAGATTGTAATTACGGAACAAGCTCTCGATATATCACTTGATACTTCAGAAGATAACGTGTTGCGGATTTGGACGAGTTAGGCCCATTTTCACTGATAGCAGATGAGTTTCAGATAGCTTATCTGACAGATAATTTGACGCATCTTCCATATAAATGAGTGAAACCATCTGTCGGATAATTCAAATTATCTGTAACCGGTGGAATAAAGCCTTATACTTTAAGGGTCAGTTTCACCGCTTGCTTACAAAGTCCTTAATATACCAGTGTCACATATATGTACATATTATATTTAACAGCAACTGTTATGTGTTAAATAGTGTAACATCATCAACGACCTATAAACTCCCACTAGGGCTAGGCCTAGGAGGCTAGGGCCTCCTCTCAGGAGAGGGATAAGGCCATACATACCCTAGTGCGGGTTGGGGACCACATTACAGATAATAATTCGAAATTCAGGCACTGGTGAAACAGGTCCTTAGAAAGCTTGTCTTTGATTTCTCAAGAATCTTAACAAGAAAAAAATAACGATATTTATTTATATGAACCTACCAAACTAACTTTATTTGATGTAAAGCATGATCAGAATCCAAGAGCAGGTATAGCATACTCAATATACTCATTCCGAACGCAGACAATGCAAAAATACAGCATGGTGACCCACACTATAGCGACCTATTGAGATGGTAGTACCAACCCGGTCGAGCCGGCTTGTCGATAAATAAATATACAGTTTTGTAGTAATTATTAAATTTATTTACTAAAATAAACATGTTTCAATTACGATTTTATGAGACCACGGCGAACTAGTAAAAGGCCGGCGACGCATTTGTGACGCCTCTGGTGTTGCGGGTGTCCATGGGCGTCGGTAATTGCGTACCATCAGGCGACACTTCTGCTCGTTTGCCCCCTATACCATAAAAAAGTGTCTGTTTATCTAATAGTAAAAAAATATAAATAAAATATAAATTGTACATATTACGTTAAAGTTATGAAGATTTTTTTCAAAATGTTAATATACTAGCTTTGTAAGCATCTCCACCCTGCGTGTGTGTCGGTTATCGCTCCGATGTCCTTCAAGAATCAAAGTATCTCAATGCTTTTCATTGAAATCGATGCAGCGGTTTAGCCGTAAAACCGTAACAGACAGACGGTTACTTCCGCATATAATACAACACATCTGGTGTCTATTATAATAATAATAAGTGTATTGAAACCAGATACTAGAGTAAAATTATATTTTCATAATTTGCAGTAGGTACAGTAACTGGATAATTACAATTTAAATAAAGTACATTTTTTAGTTTTTATTTTATTGTTTCAGGTAATTTATTGGATATTTCAAGACCAAGAATACATTTGTGCTGTGAGGATATGTATTTTTACGCAAATCCCTCGATAAAAAAGTTATCGACTACAAATTGGGCCGGGAACGTGTGACGTGTCAGTCAAAGGTATCTTTTAAGCTTATGTTGATGGATGGAATATTGCTACAATAGTAACACGTGAACCCAATCTCCGTGTTTTATAAAAGGTTTTAGGGTAGTTAGCTATAGCATAACTTATTTAATAGCACTTTTATAATATTCTGAAAAGGCCGGTTCGAAGCAAGTATGAACCCGTGAATTTAGACAAAGTTCGTGTTAAGCTGTTTTAACGCCTTTTATTTTGGGAAGAGGCAAAGAGCAGCAACGAATTTTGACTCTTGAAATATAGCTGTCAATGGGCAACGGTAATCTCTTAACATTGGATGACCCACTCGTCTGCTCGTTTGTACACCTTTTTTTTCCTCGTGCGGAAATCCCCTCGGATACCACCTCCTGGTGGCATGTCGGACTCGAACCGACTAAATCCGCACGCCGTCTCGGCTACTAGTAAGGAGCCGGGGAATCAGGTGCACCCTAGAAAGGAGAACCCTGGAACCCCGACGTACCTCAGGCCACCTACAGTTTGTAGATGGCCTCCTCCCGTGTGGAAACCCCGATGTCTCCGAAGGTGTCTAAATAAAAGAAAATATAGCGCTGTGGAGCACGCGCGCCCTCAACCCGACCCTACTTCTGCTAGGATGACAGATGGCCTCATCTGCCACCCTCAGGCTTGCGCTTATGGAGGACGGAGATCATTTTGTGATTTCCGGCACCTGAGGCGTCTGCGGACCCCTACGTCTCAACTCAAAACCCCCTGCCTCTCTGAAAACATTCGTTACGGACTTAAAGTCATTGTACAAGCTCTGCTTGGTTTGAAACGGGATGGCGTTGTGTGGTGTAAGACGTCGAAATAAAAAATTATAATAATTTTGTTTTTTCTTTGTACGCTAAACCTCTTTATAATAAACATTATATCTAAAACAAAAATAAATCGAATAGGTTGAAAAGCATAGAAGAAATATGTACTAAACTAGTCTTTGCCTGTTTATGTCAAAGAAATGTACAGTGATATTGGAAATGGTTAGTATACCTACAGCGATTCTGTCGTATCACATTTACTTCAGTAACTAGATTCCAAACAAGATTACTTTATTTCTGAGAACAAAGGCACTATTCTTTTAAAAGTAATAGTAATACCAATAATACACTTACTAATGGGAACTGTTATTTTTTTACCTACAAGGGCTTCTTTCAGTGATGCAAACGTGTGGTAGTCGCTGGGTGATAAATCCGAACTGTGCGGTTCGGGTGGGCTGTGTTCCAGTACCTCCAACCCCAATTCCGATATTGTATCGAGCGTGAGACGCGTGGTATGATCCCGCATTATTTTTTCTCGAAGTTCAACAGTTTAGGAACCCATCGCCCCGATATTTTGCGATACTGAAAGTTTTCGTGGATGATAGAATATACACTAACAATACTGATGTCGAGTTCAGTCGAAATGTTTCGAACATTTATCCTAAGGTCCTCCAAAATGAGTTGTTCTACGCGGCGAATTTTGTCTGGTGCGAAGCTGGTTAGCGGTCGACGATCATGCGCCTCATTCTCGACGGTTTCGCGGCCATCCTTGAATGTTTTAGCTCATTTAAATACAGCAGCCCTACTCAGGCACTCATTACAGAACTGATTTCGCAAACGCTGAAAAGTTTCCGTGTTTTTAACTCCTTCCCACAATAAAAATACGAATGACAATACGTTGCGCAATGGCGCAAGCGGTCGGCACTTGACTTTCATTCATGGTCGGCACTTGACGTTCTTTCATGGTCGTCACTTGAGGTTCATTGATGGTCGCAGCACGCGCGTGTAATGTGCGCTCCCGACGAAAACTATGCCACACTGTTCGTAAAGGACTCAGCTATCACATACTCAAGCCACGACCTTAAAAAAAATACGCGCGATCTACAGCTTTTGTCTCCATCATAATTGAACCGTCTTAGTATATCGTTCGTAGTATCGTTGGTTTATCGTTCGAGGAATTTCAATTCGACTGTTTGTAGAACGCTCTCGTCATGTTGAATAGCCATTACCGACGTTGATACACAGTGGATAACCACTCCGGCTAATTGATCCGACATAATCCACTGGGACCAGACATCACTCTTCTTGCTTGAGGTCTCGGGTTCAAATCCTGGGTCGGACCAAGTGTTTGTGTGATCTACAAATATTTGTTTCGGAGTTTGGGTGTTTTTTATGTGTAATATGTATGTATTTACAAAAAAAAAGTATATATGTATTCATATCAGTGGTCTAGTACCCATAACACAAGCTCTGCTTAGCTTGGGACTAGATGGCGTTGTGTGTCAGATGTCCAGAATATTTATTTATTTATTCTATAATAATGAGATAAAGAAAGTTTTGAGAGCCGGTCTCAACACTTGTATTCACGCCTATAGCAACATATCTACGCATTAGTTACCCTTACAGATTCATCAGCGTATAGACATAGTACACTAATCTTGATCCACGTAATAAGGATACCTAAGGAAACAATCAAATTCTTAGGTTTAAGTGAAGGATAAATAGTTAATAATAAAAATTAACCTAACTTCTCGCCATATGTTTACTGAGTTTTGGTTGGAGAATCTGTAAGATTATAAGATTACTGAATATGGTGGCCTAGGTGTGTAAAACTTATAGAGACTTATAAAATATGTCTTTTGATAAGGGTATAGTGAATTCCCTTGTCAGCTACAATAAATATCAATATAATCACATGTGATTTTTTGTACCTCTTTTTATGGACTAGTTTTATTAGTTCATATTAAGTTTTAGATAGTTATCTTACAAAAAAAGCTATTTGACAGATAAAAGTGGCTGATATGAATATGTATAAATCTGATATAATTTTAAGTGTCTATACAAGACTTGGGAAACCGAATTCTTAACCGTTATTTATATACCTAAATTCTCAATACTTGCTACTTTCGATTATTTAACCGTAAATGTTGATTATCGCTAATTAATGATGCTCGGAACTGTTGAGTTAATCATCCATTGGATCATCCTGTGTTTGGAAGATGAAAGTGATGCTTCACTGGAAGCTGTTTACGCAAACTCCAGTGGCGTAAATATATTAATATAACCCGCAATTGTGTTTTTGGAACGTCACGACCACGGGGTCGATTGCTCGTTTCCTTTCCGAGAAACTAGTCAAGTGACTGATCGATACTTTTCGTGACCAGAATTCGGCGATTTAGTTCTCTTGCACAAATAATTCTCATTACTATTCAACGTGGCAATATTGCAAGCCGTTTGGGAAATCGCTACCTGAAGACGATGATGCACTAAATGTTCGAAACCTTACCAAACAGTAAGTGTTATAGTTTTTGTTATACATCGCGACCTATAAGCGAAAAAAATATTTAAAAGTAATAATAATAAATAAATAAATATTTAGGACATCTAACACACAACGCCATCTAGTCCCAAGCTAAGCAGAGCTTGTGTTATGGCTACTAGACAACTGATATGAATACATATATACCTTTTTTTTGTAAATACATGCATATTATACATAGAAAACACCCAAACTCCGAAACAAATATTTGTAAATTACACAAATATTTTGTCTGACTCAGGATTTGATCCCGAGACACAGGCACAGCAGTCACACTACCACAGCGCCACCGAGACACAAAAAATCTATGTTTGCAGTAGTATCGTCGCTAAGTTTACCTATGATAAAGAGCGGTTTAACCCGTTCGAAACGTCGGTGAGTAGAAGGCTTTCAAATAATTTTATCGCAAATGTATCCCGATATACCTACAACAAATGTATGTGTAAAAGTCGCAACAGTCAAAAACAGTTAACAATGATAACTGATAACCTAATTAATACTTATATTTAAAGTTCAACAAAATTTTCACTTGTAGAGATTGTTTTCATTTTTAGTTTGTGTCATGCGTGTTATAGTTTGTTTATGACATAGGAGGGGAAAAGGGGAAAATGAGTAGAGGAGTAATTTCATGCTGATGATTACCACCGCCCATGAACTGTAACCTATGAGTTACAAATTAATTGGAGATATTTGAAGAGCGCTCTTTGTCACAGGAATCTGATTTATGTTACTCGTATCTATGTAAATATTAATAAGTGAAACACGAACGGAACAGTATGACATTTGGCAAATGAGCAAAGAGAAGTGAAGTGGAGAAAGCTAAAAAAATATTGGACCATTGTCCGACCACTAGTATTGAGCTTAAGATTAAATATATTTATATAATAATAATTATTGGTTCTTAAAATCAAAAAATTACTTGGGAAAAATAATAATGAGAGAGGCTGATATCTCTTAAAACAAATATCATGTTTTAAGGTTCCCTACAAAATAGTAGGTACATGAAAACTCTATTACAGAACCAAGGCTGTCGGGCAGTATGTCTAAGTTTTATGTAAGGTTCTCAAGCACTTAAACATAAACTGGAGGACATAGTACCTAACTATATAACATCAGCTTCATATTAGTAGTCTTTGTTATTCGCAAGATTATTTCAAGTCAGCTACTAGCTCAAACGGATTTACCTGAATATCAGTTTTTCCTTGAATCCCCTCGGAGGGCGAACTGAATTTGAAATTTGAACTAGTTGCCAGTCTATAGTTTATTTGAGGGCACGGAGTTCTGAATAACGATTACCATAGATGTTCATAACAAATCGTACATCTATTGACCGCCTCGGTGGCGCAGTGGTAGTGAATGCGACTTCTGTACTTGAGGTCTCGGGTTCAAATCCTGTGTCGGACCAAATGTTTGTGCAATCTACAAATATTTGTTTCGGAATTTGGGTGTTTTCTATGTATAATATGTATGTATTTACAAAAAGAAGTATATATGTATTCATATCAGTTGTCTAGTACTCATAACACAAGCTCTGCTTAGCTTGGGACTAGATGGCGTTGTGTGTTAGATGTCCGGAATATTTATTTCTAATTGTCGAATGTACTTCAAATTAAAAGTAACAAAAATAAATTATAGCATAATATTCTTAGACAACATATTGAAACTAGTACGAGTGCCAAGTTGCATTTTGCTTTTCTCGACAAATCTCAAAGTATGTTTCGTTTATTATCAGAGAAAAAAGCAGAATGAAGAATATTAAATATCCAATGTAATCTCATAGGTCATCTAAGGGGTATTAAGATCATATTCTAATAACATCTCAAAGTCTTGCTTACTTATGCAAATAATAACGTTCAAATATCTGTCTGGAAACTTATGCGAATTACTTTTTGGGCAATTCGGGTTTACTACTTAAACAGACTTTGTTAACCTAATAAAATATTGATGTATTTCAAAGAAGGATGTTTATAATTTTTTTAAATATTAAAAGGGCGTTATGTCTCAATTTATAAAACAAAAACAATTTGCAGAACTCTTTTCACAATTTTATAATATACTAGCTCAACCTCGCGGTGTTGTTACCTGCATTTATTAGTTTACATATTGTTTTTTTTTTCTTACAATTAAAATAGCCTATATTAATCAGTGATAATGTAGCATTCAAATGGTGAAAGAATTTTTAAAATCCGTCCATTACTTTTTGAGCCAATTCGTTACAAACATACTTACATACAAACCTTTCCTCTTTATAATATTAGTATAGATATATTTGGTCCTGGCTAAACAGAGAATAACAAACAGGGTAGGAAAAGACACCGGGTCAGCGGTGGAGCCCATGAGAGCATCTTGCCCCTAACCATTCGTTAAGTGCGCTTCCATGGATCCCGCTCTATTGTCCAGCAACTCCCGGCGGGCCTCATTTTTAGCACACATATCGTATGATGGTAAGCGATTACCGCCGCCCATGGACACCCGCAACACCAGAAGCGTCACAAGTGCGTTGCCGGCCTTTGGGGAACGGAGAGGGAAATGGCGGGAGGGGTTATGATATGGGCTCCGATATCCTCACTCACTCGTTGAAACACAGCGTAAGCGCTGTTTCACACCAGTTTTCTGTGGGGCAGTGGTATCACTCCGGTCGAGCCGGCCCATTTATACCGAAGCCTAGCTCTCCCACGGTGAGAACCTAGTACTGTGAAAATATTTTAAGTTGCGCAAACAATGGCCTAAAAACTTGTTTCAGTACTAAAAGGTCTTCATTAAGGTCTCTTTAGAAATTCAGGCAGAAGCAAATAAAGCCCCTTTTATGTTATGAAACCCAGTGCGATGAATGAAGCAGTGCCATGCTAGACATGTACCGGTTAGAGTGACTATGGGTTCAGTTTCAAGCCGGACGCATTTGTTTTATACTTTGTAATATCTTTTTTTACCTGGAATTGTATAATTTTATTTTATTGTTTTTTCATTCTGTTTTTCATCACTTGACATTTAAAATCCACGCCAGATTTTTGCAATTTGTAAATATAGTATAATTTTAGCTAAATCATCACCATCAAAAACATTTAACACTCCACTGCTGGACATAGGCCTTTCCTTAGTAATAATTCATAGACCTATGAGGTTAAAACTTTAAATATACTAAATAACTAAAGTTACCAAAACAAAAAAAAAGCCTTTTCATTGTTAATCTATAATAATAATAAAGCTGAAGAGTTTTTTTATTTGTTTGTTTGAACGCGCTAATCTCAGGAACCGCTGGTCCGATTTGAAAAATTATTTCAGTGTTGGATAACCCATTTATCGAGGAAGGCTATAAGCTATATATCATCATGCTACTACTCATAGGAGCGGAGCACCAATGAAGAATGTTTCAAAAACGGGGGAAATTTTCGAGCTACGGGCAATATAAGACGCATACGAGGTTGCGTGGGTCAGCTAGTTAACGTTAAAATTGCTAGGTGGAATCTCTAAATTGTTATCTTTCGTTGTAATTTAAATTAAGTACATAAAAAATACAGATAGTTGTAGAAACCTTTCAGATTTTCTCGACAAAAATACCTTTTCTAACGTTTTATCTTCTATATAGTACAGTTCCAACCGATGTTTACCTACACGTTGTATCGTAAGACAACATGAGTAATGACAGTTTGTACGCTAACATGAATTAATCATTGTTTTAAAACTAAGACGCCTTTGTTTATAGGATTAACATTTGTGCTTGTCATGATCTTGATGGGAGATACATTAATTTGTATCGTAATTTGTAAACTAACCTAAAAAATTCAAACAGATAATATGCGTGTTAAGATTGTTTAGAAGAAACCGCCGTGAGCAATAAGACCGCCGATTGTTACATTCATAAATTTTAAGGTTTATTTTTTATTTTCTGTATTAAATCGATACAATGAAGAGGAATAAATAAATAAAAAACATAACATATAAATTAAAGTGATATGTGTTCATTTTATAAGAAGTAAAAGATACAAATCTATCCAACTTTCGGCATGATTGCCAAAAGACACTCAAATTAACTAAGATTGACTTGCAGTAGGTACTACGGTTAGATATGATACCCAACGCGTTCAGCAATTACACAAGCCTTAAGTTAACAGATCTTGTATCTCAGTAACTGAGTGAAAAGACGCATAAAAGGTTTCTTCAATGTGGGACTATCCTGTTTTGAACTCATCGCATGGTTATTCTTATATACGAGGAAGCCATTAGAATACAGGCCGGTTCAGTCGCTTGTTGCGCTACAAGCTACGTCATTTTGTGGCAGCTGTCCAATATGAGTTCTTTCTGTATTCAGACTGTGAGTACAACATCAGAAACTATTAACTTGCTGTTTTGATATTGAAAAAGGTTCCCTCTTTTAAGCCTGTATTTGTAACAATTTATTTATGTTTGCACATATTTATTACCGTACCTGCCAATTCATGAAGATGTAAAATAAGGGAGAACTCTGTGTTTGTTCTTGAATTAGGTAAAGACCCACTACTATCGCCATTGGTTGAGTTTGTTAACGTAACTTACTCGGAGAAAAGAAAAACAAAGAAAAAAGCTTAACAGTAGTCCTATATGACCCATTTGTGTCATCTTCATCTTCGTTAATAGCCTTTAACAGTTCATTACTGGATTTAGGCCTCTCCTTAGAAACGTTTTAGCCACACTGCGCAGACGGTTTGGTATACAGTTTCCTTCAAGTTTTGTTTCTCTTTGCAGTGCGTAGTTCACTCTCTTAGTCGCCTTTTACAACACCCATCGAATCAATAGGAATCGTAACACTGTATTCTTAATTCAAAATAAAACGGAGCATGGCATTCCCACAGGCAAACAAATTTAAATCCGTCAATTTACTGCAATTATATTAACTTTAACCACATCCACCCACTTAAGGATACTTAGATATTACACAAACCATGGGTTATCCTATAGAAAGCTGGTCACATAACGAGCGCTATTACCACCCTGTCGTGTGTCGAGGTAATGACATGTTTCAAACGAGCCAACGTCAGTTTTTTATTATTATTATATCGAGTAATAATATTAACTTCATGCATTATATCGAGTAATAATATTAACTTCATGCGTCTAACACGCTACGGTATAATATATATCTACTAGCTGACCTACAGGCAATAGAAGACGCAAACGAGGTTGCGTGAGACGCAAGCAATGCCGAAATAAACTTAAAAAAAGACACCCCGTGAAAGTGTGTGTGTGACACACTGTGAAAGGTTTGTTACACTTTGATTTGTTTGATTAATTACAAAATAATAGAAAAAACTATGCGAGGTACAGGCGACAGTATAGGATCTGGGTTGGCCTTTGAAGAAAGGACCATAGTGTTGAGTAGGCCTGTCCATACCGAAGGCATACAAGCAACAGCAATCGAAAAGTAGTAGTAGAAGTAGACGAACTGTCGCATGCGGTATTCCTCGACCAATATGACCTTCAAACCTTCGAGAAAAGAGCGTACTCCTTCTTAAAAGGTCGACAACGCACTTGTGACGCCTCTGATATTGCACATACGTATACATTACATACAATATACATTACGCATCAGGCACTGCGTCTGCTAGTTTGCCCCTATTTAATAATAAAAAAAATTGCGTCAGTCTTGAGCGGAGTGAAAATGAAAATTCGCCGGAAATAAATATTTATACGACAAGGCTATGTCGGAATATTTTAAACCCTCAGCGAAATTAAACACTTAAAGTCTCTCTACAATAAATATTGTTCCTAACAGACCGTTCTAAAATTTATAGCGAGAATAAAAACTGAAATTAAAGTACAAATAAATTGTTGTGCTAAGGGAAGAGAAAAGGAGTAAATTATATATTGATTCCTTCGTTAGTATAACTTACAAACTAAAGAAATATCTAAATATCATAACACAGTATGTATACGGGTAATTATGTTTACGGGAATTGACGGGTCTGCCTGTGACTACAGACAATTAAATTCAAAAGTTATTGCACGTATATGGATGTTATAAAATGTGAACGGAAACAATTTATTGATCCTGTTTTTTAATTGTATTTTCGTATGTCTACAAATTTATTTAGGTGTATACGTTTATCCTGTCTGTCTGTCACCCTAGCAGAAGCAGGCTCGGGTGGGGGGGCGCTCTAGCACCACAGCACTTGCAACAACTTTTGGGGACAGCAACGGAAACACCGAGATTTCCACAGAGGAATGGGCCATTTACAAATCGTAGATGGCCCGAGGTACGTTGTGGTTCCAGGGTTTTCCTTTCTAGGATGCACCTGGTTCCCCGGCATCTAGTACCCGAGACGGCGTGCGGTTTTAGTCAGTTCGAGTCCGACATGCTACCAGAAGGTGGTATCCGAGGGGATTGCCGCACGAGGAAAAAAAAAGAAAAAAAAAGGGGTATACGTTTATATAATTTAATTACATTAGGCAGTGCAACATGGTTGAAATCGAAGGCAATAAAAAAGATATCTGCTTATATGTGTACCACCTACCAATTCCTGCAAAACATTTTTTTTTTTATATATTTTAATAGCTAACCAATGTCAATGTTATCTAGCAAATAATCTAAAACTTCAACTGTTTCTTAAATAAAATTACCCAGACAACAATTTTCGTATCACTCACAGTGTCCAATGTGGGGTTTGAGCTTGAACCTACAAAATACAGCGCAAAAGAAAATGGCGAGATGATCGCTTAAACCACTAAGCCACCGTGCACTCTAGATCCAGTGATGTAAAAGACGAACAAACACTTAATTTTTTTGATATTAGTATAAATTGAACGCGATACTTAAAAGCTAGTTTTAAATCTATCTTAACACACCTTAGTATTCCTATTAATTTAAATTAAATATCATACAATGAAAATAATCATTCCTGTTCAACGGAGAGTACCACTTCCATATTTAGACAATAGAATTTCGTCTCTATTCGCTTTTATTGGATTTTGTAAATGATTTCTCGGAACAATGGTTGTTATGTTTATAGGTTTATAGTTCATTTTAATAGCTAGAAGATAGTTTGCCAGTAAGCCTCTATTAAAAACTAATGACTTTACTGTTCGGGATCAAAGCTCCTAAATTGATATTAATTAGATTGATCTTATTGTCTAGACATCAAAGTCCTACATTTGAACTAAAGTATTAAGTACATATATATGTGTACGTATTTGTAAATAATAAACTGGAAGGCTATTTCATCATTATATACATAGTTAAGTAATACATTAGTTTATGATAAAAGACAAGTATCAAAGAAAACTAATAATTTTTCATGTAACGTGTTCGATATATTTTGTAGTGAAAACTTCTCCAGGCGCGTTGAGCACATTTGGTTGAACAAAAATTACGGAACTCGCGTCATCGTCACCGAACTCTATATATATGTGTCAACCGCTAGACCAACGAGGCAGTCAATGCGTTTGAGACTGCCGATCAAAAGGTCTCAGGTTCGAATCCCGGATTGGGCCAAAACTGTTATTGAGTTTTTCTGTTTATGGAATTACTTAATAACAGCTCGTAGTTAGGAAGTTGGGATCTGAACCCCCGTGTCTCAAAGAGCAGTTAAAGCAGCCGGTCCTGCGCCTGATGTCTCCCTGATCGTGTCACTTAACCGTCCCATCGGAATATTAAAAAAAAAACAACAACAAAAACCTTCGGTCCACTAATAACCTCCTTCGTCTTTGTCCCTCCCATACGTCTGAGTTTGTTGGCTCATCTTTTGTTGTTCAGTCCGTTCTGATTTGGAATGAGCTCCCTCTCGAAATCAGGATGGTCACCAATGTCTTTTCATTTAAGATAAAAGTAAAGCAGTTTCTTATTAAACAACTTGCAGAATCAACGTCTACATAATTGTCATCTATTATTCCTAGTAGGTACACCTATCTGCGTATGTATGTATGTACTCGTATCTATGTTAGTTGATATGTATTTAGTTATATGTATAGTATGTATTAGTTCTTGTATGTATGATTAGCTTTTATATATTATTTGTATTTGATATGTTGCCAGATATGTTTATTTTAATACATTCTTGTTTACAAAATGCACCCACTTCTTGTCTTCTCTGCATCACCCGATGGTTGACTGGTAGAGAATGCCTTAGGCATTAAGTCCGCCAATGCACCTAAAGTGCATGATGTATTAAATAAATAAATAAATAATATTAGAGAGAGGGAACAGAGAGTGCACCTGTGTTTGTGCACACACTTGTGCACTAAAATATTTCCTGCTTAGTTGGCTGGTTTCCGTCGGGGTGAACGAAAAGCATGAAAGGTCATCGTCACCGCACACTTTCCCATGTTTTCATTTCTATCGGCAGTTCCCAAGGACTGTCCAGCATTTTTTTTGGTACATGTGTCAAATAGCAGGTGATAGTACAAATAGATTGATTTCCTGTTAAAACTTTTGAAATAAAATCTACCTATAAAATTAGAAAGGAAAGGGGTGATTGATTTACTTATTGAAACTTGCACGAGTACCGTTCGTGTATTAATTCGATATGGATAAAAAAATATCAACAGGTTTTAGTAATTCATTGGTGGGTATAGTCCATTCGCTTAGATACGGTCACGTCACACGTGCGGCAAGTCGCCATAAAATCAAAAGGCCCACCTATGGCGTACACCTACAAGCAAGTATGATTTGTCAGTTTGCGCCGTTGTATCAATTAGTATATTCATATTTCACAATAATATTCACAATGGCGTGCGGGTGCACCTATCACTACAATTTAAAACTATCTAAACGAATGGACTATATATGCCTCTCCTTAAAAAGGGGACTATAATATGCTTTTCAGACGGGTTAGATATAGACTTTATAGTGCTGTTGTCCCACCTTGATTGCACCATTAGCCAAGGATCTTATCCACAGGTGAATAGGTATGGTGACACTCCGTATTCCTAATGCACACGGATTGATTTTGTGTTGATAGTTAGTAATTTCACACGGAGGAGGATTGATAATAATCAGGTGGTCTGAGTTTGTAAGGATTTCCCAAAATTTTGTTGTTAGGGTATACCCAAAATGCCATGCCATGAGGGGATATACGCACAAAAAAATAATAATAAGAAAAGTGTATATCCAACAATACTCGGTACTGACGGAACGCGCTTTTTTTTTCCTCGTGCGGTAATCCTTTTAGATACCTGGTGGCATGTCGGACACGAACCGACCAAAACCGCACGTCATTTCGGGTACTAGGAGCCGGAAACCAGGTACACCCTAGAAAGTAAAACCCTGGAACCCCGACGTACGTCGGGCACCTACAGTTTGTGGTGTGGAAACCCTGATGTTTCCCTTGGTCTCCCCAAAATATGGGGCGCGTGGGCTTCACAGCGCTCGGTTGCCCAAGTCGTTCCTTCCATTCCTTCAAGAGAACCTGGTGGAGTTGGGATTCCTGATCATCAATTTCTCGAGTCTCAGGACTTCTACCCAACTTCCGCGCCTCCTTGCGCCACTGATAAAGAGCCGCAAGGGCTCTCGCCTCCAGGTCCCATGGTGGAATTCCGGCCAGGAGACTTGCCGCCTCAAAGGAGATCGTGCGGTACCTCCTTATGACTCTGATGGCCAGCACTCGTTGCAGTCGCCGCATTAGCGCGATGTTTCTGGCCTTCAGAACCTTTGTCCATACTGGGGCCCCATAAAGGCCGTGGACCGCACAACCCCCCGTATAGTCTCCTGCAGGAGTCATCGGGCCCCGTTATGTTACTGACGGAACACCCTGTAATTATTATTTAGTTTAACTCCGACATACCACTTCCTACTTCAGTGACGATCCGTGGTGGTTGCCTCTTAATAAAATATTTGAGAAACACAAACTTTTAGTTTATTAACTCACAATTTTTTAAGTATTTTAAATCGTTATTGCTACTTTATTTTTATGAATATTCTTTACGCTGTGTAAAAATTAAGCTCTCCCTGAATATATCAGTGAAACCACAAAATTTCGAGACGATATGTTACGTTGACAGTTCCTTTGTCCTCCGTCGGATGAGGCAGACTTCAGTAACGTGATCGCGTTTTATCACGACTCATTATCTATTATAATATATTGCTATGCTATTTATTCTTGCTAACGAGTTCCTTTTTATAATTTATTCTGGAAGTGATAAATCAAAACGTTATCGGTCGTGTGTAAATTTAACAAAAAAAATATCATTCAGGATGTGTGTGTGAAAGAATTAGGTATAGATCGAAATCTATACTAGCTGACACATGCATCTTCGTCTGAGTCGGTTTTCAATCATACCCTCTTATAGTGATGTTAATTATCCTATCATAGGTACCCCAGCAAAACTCACTTGAAAATCGTAGTTGATCGTATAGCTTAAGATGTAACACGTGACAATAGAATTACATATCTATACTAATAATAAAGCTGAAGAGTTTGTTTGTTTGTTTGAACGCGCTAAACATAGGAACGGCGGGTCCGATTTGAAAAATTCTTTTAATGTTGGATAGTCCAATTATCGAGGAAGGCTATAGACTATATATCATCACGCTACTACTAATAGGAGCGGAGCACCAATGGAGAATGTTTCAAAAACGGGGAAAAATTTTCACGCTACGGGCAATAGAAGACGCAAACGAAATTGCGTGGGTCAGCTAGTATTATATATATTTGGACCTAGAAGTTACATGCGGTAAAGAACTCATATATGTGCAGAGAAACATACAGAAAAACATTCCACATCTTGAAATGGCAGTAAGAAGTAAATTAAGAGAGAACACTTTTTGGTGGTGTGTTTTTAACTCCAATAAAATTTACACATTTTAAGGATTCCTATTCAAGGAATCATCATATCAGCCATAAGAAGTCTTCTTATTGATTTCCACCCGTCGTCTGTCCACCTTACGGGAGGCCTTCACTCAAGGACCTTTCTGCCCCAAGAATAACATAGAGCTATTTATTCAAGGAATAAATGGTTCTAATGATCTTTGCTATTTTTACATACCTCAACTATTTTTGACCTAGGGACCCAGTTGTCTGGCTACTGTTAATGCAATTCAACAGAGGCAGTATTTAACTTTGACTCTGGTCTGTTATTAAACCATTAATAATTTGAATGGAAGTGTGGATTAATATCCTACGAGTAAGATTTTAGGTTATTATAAATATAGTTTTATATTATATTTTATTAGAAGGGTGTCTGGTTAGTTAGAACCTTCTGGTCAGACCCGAACCCTGAAAAAAAAACTGCTAAATCAGGCTTGACGGAACTCCTTCATCAAGAACCTATCGTTTAAGTACACCGTCGTTCTTGAGACACATGACTAAACTGCATATTTTTTTTTTTTATAAATATATGGGGCAAACGAGCAGACGTATTGCCTGATGGTAAGCGATTAGCGCCGCCCATGGACGCCCATGGACAATCTCTTGCAACACCAGATGCGTTACAAGTGCTTTGTCGGCCTTTTAAGAAGGAGTACGCTCTTTTCGTAAAGGTCATATTGGTCCGGGAACACCGTAGGCGACAGCTCGTTCCACAATTTTATTGTGCGCGGCACAAAGTATTATCTGTACTACATAAAAACTCACGACGGAAATTATTATTTTTACTGTTCTAAAAAAGCTAAAACCTGATTTAATTATATTTATATCTTTGAAATACATTACTTCACTTAACGATAATTAAACTAAGAGTAAAGATTACATTAATTATAAAACAGTTAGTCGGATATGGCGGCCCTCTTTCCGGTAAACGGCAGAAACTACCATGTATTTATATCTGTCTCAACACATAAAATATACTTTTATAGCATCAATTGATATGGGGACAAGGCAGTGCCGCCGCCAAGTTGAGCAATAATATTTCTAGCCTTTATCATTCCTAAGATTATTTGGGGTCAGCTATTAGATAAGCAACAAAAAATTTTTTTTTAATTTGTTTTCGTCTGACACCCTGTCATTGGTCAAATCATTTAAAAATCAACATTTGAATATTAATCTATTGGCCATATTTATTAAGGTAGGCTAAGGTTCCATCATCTCATAATCTTTTTTTAAGTATCGCAGATTATCCGTGCTCTTTTGAATTGTCGTTACAAAATTGCAATACTAGTGGTATAAACGGTAGCCACGCCTCGCTTTCTACTGTGCTGAGGTGTTGAGACTTCAAATCCCTAACACTTTGTGTTATTCAGAAATTGTTGTTCTGTGTCTGTGTATTATATAATTATATTATTGTATTTTTTTTTGAAAGTGTATCGTATGTGTGCTGTTGGTATACATAAATAAATAAAAATAAAGCCGTTTCATGTGTGTTTGTAAAGTACCCCGCGACACAAGATATATTCTTAATGCGGGCGTTGTTTTTTAAAAGAAAGTAAGAATTAATATTTCGAAAATTAGAAGATATGAATATTTCATAATATATATTTATCGCCAATTTTTACTTAATTTGGTAACAAACAAATTAAGGAATGATTAGATCTGTGGCGACCTCCACATACAGCGCCATCTACCGAAGATACACTGAACTACGAAGTAACGCACTGTACCTACAAACTACACTAAACGGAGTAACTACCAATCCTGAATCGCGCAAATAAAGTTCCCGCGCCCATTATCATGTATACAACATCCCAACATCAACTGTTGGGCAGTAGCCCGCCAGGCATGATCACCTCGCCTGGTCGGAAGATCCTCCCTTTGTGTTGGGTGGAACATGATACCCGTTCCCCCACAGTGACCCCGACGTGATTGGAAGCAGCCTTCAAGGATGCAGATCCGCCACCATCATATTCACTCCCACAGGAAGTCTCAAGCCACCCAGCAACCTCGGCCTCAACAGGGATACACCACATGCAGGACGCGACCGGTCCAGCCTGGTTACCCCTACGGCCTTATCAACCTCTACAACTTCTTGCTGTAGAAGCTTGCAATTTTGCGAGACTTGAGTTTTTTTTATGTTTATGTTTGTTGCAATACAATTAATTTAAGTCAGCAATGAACTGGTTCTTAATATTCATTTTCGTTCGTTTGTCATCGTGTGTATGAATCACGATGGTATTAACCGGAAAATAATTTGTAAATTGATTACGATTATCCTTTCACATTTCATTGTGTTGTTAGATAAATATTTTTTGACTCAATTTTGAATGGCTTTGCAATTTAATAACATATCGATTTAGTTGACTCGTCACTTACAGTCCTGAAATGTGTGAAGCCACAAAAACCGGTGTTATGCATATGCACAAACTATGAAAAAAGGCAAGAAAAAAGCAGTTTTAGAAATAGGAAATAATTCATAGGTATTGAAGAATAAGGGAAGTAGTTGCAACTGGTCAAGGTCACCAGTAACTGGCTTTTGCCGTGGAGTCTGAGCGCTATAATATTAAATATATATCATTGTATGCCTAAACTCGTTTAAGGTCCTGAAGTTGTTTGATATACGAGGCAAATTTCTGATTGCAGTGTAGAGGCTTGTTAGATTATGGCGTCCTTAATATATCATAACCGAGTGCGGGTAGTTGTAATTTATTATGTTAATTTATTTCCTGGACTCATTTATTTAGATCATTTCATATTTAAATTATATTCTGTTCAAGATGAGGTTGTAAATAAATGAAGCCTGTATTAGAAGTCTTGTCTTTGTACGTAAAAGTAAAACACAAAGCAAAGGTTTCATTTTGATTGAAATCAATTCTAAGTGATAGATTTAATAAAGAATATGTGTTTCTCGTGTGTTTATTTCGAGGATATCCTATCAGTTTTGGACTCAACCAGTAATCTCAATCAAGAAAAAACTTATATCTTTATTCTGACGTTAATTGTACCTGTACTTTTTTATTGAATAAGGGGCAAACGAGCATACCTGATGGTAAGCGATTACCGCCGCCCATGAACAGGTGAACACCAGAGGCGTCACAAGTACGTTGCTGGCTTTTGGGGAATGGGAAGGGGGATGGGTCGCCGGTATCTTCACTCACTCGGTGAAACACAGCGCAAACGTTATTTCACACCGGTTTTCTGTGAGGCCGTGGTATCACTCCGGCCGAGCCGGCCCATTCATGCTGAAGCGTGGCTCTGCCACGTGGTACTGGCCTCAACATTTGTATTTACTATTGAGTAGTGTGACGCCATTTCTCGTAGAAGACCTGATGTTGTAAAGGATTCACTGGTGTTGCTACTCGTATTAATTTCCTAACTTAGTTATAAACAATGACAAGATCTAACGACATTATCAATAACTGTTTATACCGTGACCTGTTCACAACAGTTCACTATTCGCTACTTAAACTAGATACGCTGAACTTCCATTAGGTGCGGTAATGTGTGTATTCTCAAATGTTTCTCGGAATAACGCTGAAAGCTATTGAGTACCTAAGTTATGTACTACACAACTAGATTTCCAAGGCGCTTAGTGAGTATTAATTTGACGGGTTTGTTTATTTAATGGTTCACTACCCGAACTACTGAACTTTAGGCTTCGAGGGTGATGAATACCTCATCATTATTTCTTCTTCCAGGATGTAATTTATCCATAATATAAATAAATAAATAATAAATATTCCGGACATCTAGCATACAACGCCATCTAGTCCCCAAGCTAAGCAGAGCTTGTATTATAGGTACTGGACAACTGATATAAATACTTATATACTTTTTTTTGTAATTACATACATAATAAACATAGAAAACACCAAAACTCCGAAACAAATATTTGCAGATCATACAAACATTTGGTCCGACCCGGGAATCGAACCCGAGACCTCAAGCTTAGCGGTCGCATACGCTACCTCTACGCCACCGAGGCAATTAAATTCATGTGTTACTAATATTTAAGTGTATGTGCCAGCAGTCTTTTTACCATAATGTAGAATTCGCTTGGTTTGAGATTAGCCGTAACAAACAGACAAAAAGACAACAATTGTAAAAAATATTATTATGGTGTATGTACCATGTTTACATACATTTGCATTTAATAATAAGACGTTATTTTAATATTATAAACAGGCACTCCAATTTTATTTATCAACATAGATTAAACTGCTTTCAGAAAATAACATTGCTCTCAAATTAATCTATACTTATAAAATAAAGCTGAAGAGTTTGTTTGTTTGTTTGAACGAGCTAATCTCAGGAACCGCTATTCCGATTTGAAAAATTCTTTCAGTGTTGAATAGTCCATTTATCGAGGAAGGCTATAGGCTATATATCATTACACTAAGACCAATGGGAGCGGAGCCCCAATGAAGGATGTTTAAAAAACGGGGGAAAATTATTACGTTACGGGCAATAATAGACGTAAACGAGGTTGCGAGGGTCAGCTAGTGTATGTTATATTTAAAAAAGTGGATGAAACACTTTTGTATTATTAGAAATAAACTGTTCGATCGAAGAAGATTAATTAGTAGCCAAAATCGTCATTCATTCAAATAGCAATTAAACTCACACTCCAACTTTCTAAAATACACGAAGCTAATTGCAAAATACTTTTAACAGGTTTTAATTAAAATTCCAGAAAACAGGACTGCGTTAAAAAATAGCAACAAAAAAGTTTTTGAGTTTGTTTTATACAAAATTACTTTTCAATTGCCCCTTTAAAAATGAAGAGCATGCAGAGATCGAACAAATATCGTACATTTTGGAGTAAGATTTTCAGTCACACCTTTTGGTGTGAGGCATTCAATTTGAAACTTGACTCATCTTTTGTTTTTATTTAAGACCCACGTACGAGTATATTGTACAAAATTCTATAGTCGTATAAAAAGAAGCTTCCTGCAGTATGATGACCCACACCATGGCAGCCTAGTGATGCTTATACGTCATTAGACCTCCGGTCTCGCACTCACCAACGAAAGACGATAGCACGAACTCAGGCATTTTACGTCAAATTTCTGTGAGAGGGTAGTACCGCCCCGGTGGAGCCAGCCCGTGCATGCTGAAATCAGCGTGGCTCTACTACCTTTTAATTTCTTAAACATAAGAAAGAAATAAAAGTATGCTTATTCAGTATGTTAAGTATCGAATTTCTGTACATTCCCTCATCCTAATTTCCCAATCAAAGACTCACAATATTCCTTAGTTAGCGTAAGGTATATTTCTCGTCGTGTCTTCCTTAAAACAATCTACCTTCTTGCTTCATCTTATTCATAATAATTACATTTAAGAAAACATTTTGTAGGCCATGAAAAAAACAAACTAATATCCCATTTATCTTTGTGACCCAATAAATTGAAACTCATTCTTACTTCATCTTCTTCCAAAGAAACAAGGACCACTATTATAATAACCTTATAGTGAGTACCTAAAAGACTTATTGAATGGCAGATATTTCGATTACAATCACTGTCTACCACCTTCTACATCAAGCGGCATTGAAATGTCGATAGTATCTGACGGCCGTGATCGTGACAACTGGATACCGAACAGCTCATTGTTTAAACAGTTAGACAGTTCAGATGTAGATACTGCAGCTGATGACCATAGGCTTTGTGGGTTGCACGCTTCTATTATGATGAGACAGCTTTGAATTCAGTTTTATTATTTCCAAATTGAAAATTTAAAGTTTCATTTACCAAAATAGCTAGTCAGAAATGTGTTGATGTCATTTCAAACCTTTGGAATCTATGTCGATACAAATAAATAAAATTGGAATGTCTGTTTGTAATATTAAAATAACCGCTTTTACCGTGTACCGTACATACATTCATATGCATGTAGTAGACATGCATATGAATGTATGTACGGTACACATACCAAAATATTTTTTTTTTTAATTTTTGTCTGTCTGTCTGTTTGTTTCGGCTTATTTCAGGAGCCACTGGTCTGATATGAAAAATTCTTTCGGTGTTGGATAGTCCATTTATTGAGGAAGGCTATAGGCTATATATCATCAAGGAGCGGAGCACCAATGAAGAATGTTTCAAAAAAAGGGGAAATATTTTACGCTACGGGCAATAGAATACGCAAACGAGGTTGCGTGGGTCAGCTAGTAAATAAATAAAATGGAAGTGTTTGTTTCTAATTTTAATTTAACAACTCTTCACTAACGTATAATTGTTTTTTTTTGTTTGTCTGTTTGTTCCGGCTAATCTTTGGAACGGCTGGTCCGATTTCGACGGGACTGTCACTGAAGTAACTTAAGTTAACCTTTGTTTGGACTACCTTTGCCTTTGATTTGAATTTGTTTATGTACATTTGATTTGTCCATCCAAAAGTTGACTGTAACAAGTTGAATTTCCATAAATTGCCAACATTAGTAATTCGATATACCTTTATATATATTACGTACTAAACTGGTGTAAATAAATTAAGTCTATGCTTATATAAATATTTTAACCACAGACCTATTTTTAAATTGCTTCATCCCAAAAGTATAATATCAACAGGCTTTAATCCGAGCCATTTTCAAGGTTTCACTTTGTTTATCGTTTTCCGTAAAAATTGAAAATCTCTGACAATCTGACGTACGCGTTGACTAACCACAACAAGAGGATTATGTTTCCCTCGGGTACGGAACCCTAATAAATCGGCTCGAGGGACCACAATGTGGCTACACAATTTAAACGAAATATAGAACAAACGGAAAGTATTATACATTATGTGTAAAACTGAGATTAATAGTTATTAATAATTTAAGGACAAATCTAAAATTACAAATTCGAAACGAAAATATTGAAACTAAGTCAATATGACATTTAAGATGATAAGTGTTTTTGAAAGCATTAACTTAGCATTAATGATGAAACTTTAACCTACATTGGAAATTTAATTCCAATAATTAATTAATGTTATTAGGTAATGCTATTAATATAACTTGCAAACACATAGTATCGCAAGAGACCATGAGAACATAAAATGGTGTTAGTGAGCTCATTCATTTGGAAAATAAATAATAGTTTAAAAAAACTAAAAAGCCCGCTTTTATAAATAAACCAAACTAAAAAAGTACAAAATTATTTTTAAATGTAAAAAAGCGTGGGGTGTTTTCTGTTTTTTTTTCAATATGTCGCCCCACCCTGTTTTTTTAAATCTATCCGTTCGAAATAGGTGAAAAGGAGTCCGTCATACAGGTGAAGCTAATAAAAAACGTGTAAAGATATGCAAATTTGTGGTTTTAAGCTTATCGCTCATTTCTTTTTCAATTTTAATTCACTCCTGAGCATTTGCATAGCTATGATTAAAATAAATAATGTGGCTGTTGTTGATAATATAAAATTAAAAAAAAAGCGCACCCGTACACGTGTTTATCCGTACATTATTGAATAGGTGTCATGAACACCCGCAACACCAGAGGTATCACAAGTGCGTTGACGGCATTTGGAGGATGGCGGGAGAGTTGGGGTAAGGGCCTCCAGTATCCTCACTCACTGTTTTTGTTTCACACCAGTTTTCTGTGGGGCCGAGGTATCACTCCGGTCGAGCCAGCCCATGCATGCCGAAGCGTGGCTCTTCCACGGAGATAGAGTATAATAAAAAAAATGAAAATATAAAAACTACACATGCAACCCAAAGTAAATACTAAAGATTAAATAGTTTTGCATCAAATAGAAAATTTAAACAACCTCGTGTTGCAACTTTAATCATAACCATTTTCATGGATTTCAATCTAGTGCTGCATGATATATGTAGTCAGGAAATTGAACAGAATTTGTCTGGAACCGGTTACACCACACCGGATTTTATTTTTTTTAGTTAGTTATTTCTTATTATTGCAATTCTAACAAAACATACACTTAAGTCGATTATACATAAACCTGATAACAATATTGAAAGACTATACCAAAATCTTTTGTCGAGTTTATAAAGAAAATATCGAATTTCCATCAGATTTAATTTTATAAACCCAACGTTTTTATGAAGCTACAAACTAAATTAAATATTTTTAAAGAGAGTTTCTTTAGAGAACAAAGTTCTAATGTTACATCTAAACAGCTGTGATAAATATGTTTTATTCGACCAGGCTTTGAAAAATGTTCAAGTATACTACGAGTATTAAATTGGTTATATTTTTTAAAAAAAGATTATCTTTAACATAAAGATTGCCCTTGTTAAAAATAATTGCGATTAAATGATACTTTTATAAAATTTGTGGCAACTTCCACATATAACACAATAATAACCTACTATAGCGCCATCTACCGAAGATACACTGAACTACAAAGTAATGCACTACACGGAGTAACTACCAATCCTGAATCGCGCAATTGAAGTTCTCGCACCGATTATCATATATACAACATCCCAACATCACATGCAGGCAGTGGAGCATGATACCCGTTCCCGCCACATATTTGTGAAAAGACAAGCATTTTTTATGAGTTTTGTCTTTATATGAACGTGACAAAAGTCAAGTGATTTTGATTATACGTGTTATCAAAATCCATACTTTAATAAATTTGAAAGTAACTTTGTCCGTCTGTTACCTACTCTTTCAGGGTTTAATCACTGCACCGACTTCAATGAAATTTAATATGGAGATACTTTAATTCTTAAAAAAGTACAAAGGCTACTTTTTACCGTGAAAACCGACATAGACTTGAGCGGAGCCGCGAGCAAAAGCTAGTTTATAATAAAAATGTTATTTATAATGCCAAATCAATATAAATTGATTTTCGAAATAAGTTCTCATATAAACAGTATCTTTATAAATCCGATGATTAAATTTTATGATGAATCTTTTACTGTCGAAATTCGACGCTTGTGAAATGAGTTCCACTTAATATATAAGATGAACCCGACCAATAACCATCAAAGGCTTCCTGCCGTTTACGGGATTTTATTTGAGATCGTTGCAATTTGTTACATTGCAAGGAGCTTGTGAGTTTTATGATCGACTGCCTGTTTGATATCAAGTTTCCTTGGGAATTTGCGATAGCAGTGTATAGGGTAGTAACCCTGAACTCCTTTTCCAAAAATAAGTCTATATTCAGCAGTAGATCAGTAAAGGCATGATGATAATAAGTTAGTGTGATTGTGATTTTATTTTACCTGTTACTTAGCACATGACCGATTGTCTGAAGAGTATTGGGAAAGGCCTATCATTGTGGATGGATGTCCTTCGACTGAAATGGTGATGAATACTAATCAGTTTATCATATTAACTAATCACAGTTGAAAAAAAGGTAATATCACAGATATCGTAATTTAACATTTAAGAAACATTTATCGAGTGGTCTCAGAGGCGATAAATCGATCTCTAGCTAGATCGATTTATCGTCGATTCATTTTTAGAAAATTTCTCAAAAACAGAAATAGAAGAACTCGATCGAGAATAATTTAACCAAACCATTATCTTGAAAACACTTCTCTTTTATAAAATATCTATTTCACTGTTACCATAAAACTAACCTTAAAATTTCAACATCATGATAAATACTTTGAAACTCCCATCGACAACATTCTAAATTTTTCATTAACATAGCAAGCTGTTTACAAAACTTCGAACATCTTATTTCACAGCAATGGTTTCAAACGTACCCCCTAATAAATTGCCACCCTTCAAGCGAAACTTCCCCACTCCAGAATTTGCCGAGTTCATTTTTATAGTTAAAAATAATATTTCAGACAGTCTTTATTCATTTTAACTGTGATAATTTAAGATGTTTTCGGATCGGAAGGCAAGCTTTTTTAATAAACTGTTTCACGAACTCGATTTTTTTGTAATGAAGTAGGTAGAGTTTTAATATCTTTTCTCAATTGAAGACTTAGAATTATTTTTTTTCGAATAAGAAAAAGTTAGTTATGTGTGTCTACTTACGTCTTACTTACTTACATAGATATTTTATTTTTATTATGTGGTTAAGATGACAAATTCACCGACGGGTCAACTGATTCTAAGTGTCAACCAGCTCCTACAGGGCGGAGGTAAGGGGGATCACTAGTAGGTATAGTAACTAAGAAACATAAAAGTTACTAGGATTATTTCTATCATGATTTCGGTAAATTTTCGAAAAGCAACGAAAAATTTCCTAGTAGCGGTTTTCTGTGAAGCCGTGGTATCACAACAATAGAAAACTATGAAGGACAATATCACTTCAGAGGAGGAATCCTATACCAAACCTTCTGACCAGCATGATATAGTAGGTCAAAACCTTTTTTTAAGGGGAGACCTATATCTAGCAGTGGACTGTTACGGCTAATGATGATTATCAGCCGTCCTACGTATTTTTATACCGTGGGAGAGCTATGCTTCGGCGTGAATGGGTCGGCTCGACCGGAGTGATACCACGGCCTCACAGAAAACCGGTGTGAAATAGCGCTTGCGCTGTGTTTCACCGAGTGAGTGAGGATACCGGAGACCCATACCCCAACCCCTACCCCCATCCTCTTTCCCATCCCCCCAAAGGTCGGCAACGCACTTGTGACGCCTTTGGCGTTGCGGGTGTCCATGGGCGGCGGTAATCGCTTACCATCAGGTGATACGTCTGCTCGTTTGCCCACTATTCAATAAAAAAAAAAAAATACCGACGATTGGCTCTCCAACGACAAATTATTCCTGAAATGTCCCGCCGTTTTTATATTTTTTTAGATTTCTAGTCCAAAAAAGTAGCCCATGTTACTCTTTATATCATCAGCTCATCAGCAGCCGTTTCAGACATTAGCCGGAACAAACAGATAGACAGAAAGAAACGAATTAAAAAATACAAATTTGTAGGTACAGTGGACCAAATGGATTCATGACCCCCCTTAAAGTCATTTTCCTACAATTATTCTATACCATTAGGTTGAAATTAGCTTGAACATACATTTCATAAGTGACGAACCGTTATCATTCTGACACTGACAAAGCCATGACATAGACATAGACGTATACTATGGACTATGATAAGTATTGCACGAAAAAGTTTGTTAGCCAGTGAACGTCCTTATTTATTTATTTATTTATTAAAACTTCCTGCAAACATGTTGCACAAGGCGGACTTAATGCCACACGCCTTATCCATAGGTATATTAGGAAAGATTTAATTGTATGTTTGTTTGAGACATAGGATTGAGTTTATTTCGAACTAGCTGACCCCCGCAACCTCGTTTGCGTCTTCTATTGCCCGTAGCGTGAAAATTTTCCCCCGTTATGGAAACATTCTTCATTGGTGCTCCCGTCCCAATTATATAAACGAAAAACGCAAATATCTTACGGAACCCTATTTTTTTTTCAAAATAAAATGTAGCCTATGTTACTCGTGGATAATGTAGCTTTCGAATGGTAAAATAATTTTTAAAATCGGTCCAGTACTTTTTGAGTTTATTCGTTACATACAAAAATACAAATCTTTCCTCTTCATAATATTAGTGTAGATAATGGGTAGACTTGAGGTAGGAGGGTAGAGGTACCGTGAAGGTAGCGTAGGGTAGGTGTAGAACAAAAATAGAAAAGCATTTATTTGGCAGAACGAAGTCTGTCAAGACAGCTAGTCATACATATTAATAAAATAAAACAGTAAAATTAGAGACCTTTGTTTATTTCATATTATTAAATTAAAAAAATGGCATTCACTTCGTAAAGCGAATAAAAAAGAAAACTTCTGAATAGTTAATTTGTGGGTTATAATGGTTCCAATTGTTTGGGTCTGTAGGATTACTGGTTAAACCTAAAACCGAGTGTAAGCGACATGGTTTTCAATAACGTCTAATAATCGATTACGCATAGACCCGATTAGACGACTGCAAATGTCACTTCCCCTCATGAAATCCCAGATTTCGTTACAATGCAGCTCGATTGCTTCTTTAGTCCTCTCGTTCCTGTTATCCCACATTTGAACCATCAAACCCCATAATTTTTCTATTAGGTTAAGATCTGGTGACCTAGACGGCCATGGAATGAGAGTAAATTCATCTTCATGCTCCGTAAACCAATTTGAGACAATTCTGGCAGTATGCACTCGACAGTTATCATGAACATAGGAGAATACTGGCACATCTTCACGGGGATAAACTGTTCGCAAAGTCGGTAACATTGATTCTTCCAATAAATCGACATTGTTGATAGCGTTATGACGAGGAGAAATAGGAACAAGTTCGCCTATGTTTCCAGCATCCATCCATGCCCACATGTTAGCTGAAATACGGCCAGATGATTGGTTGGGCACTACGTGGTCCTCTGTGTATCGCGTGTTATCGTAACGCCACAAAGTTAAGCGACCATGTTGAGAAGAGCGAAATGATTTTTCGTCTGTAAAGATGGTGTTTGTCCAGTCGAAATCTAAATAATTACATGCAAAATTCAATCTCACAGTTCTGTGTGCATCCGTTAAATGAACTTTCTTAGCATGATGTCTGTAATGCAGCCCAGTGCGGTGCAAATTATTTCTAATTGTTTCGAGACAAACGTCGTAACGTGCTGCAAAATAGCGGGTACGAGTAAAAGGATGTTCTTCGTAATGGTGTTGCATTTCCGTTCTCTGTTGGTTTGTGATTCGACGAACCCCATGATTATGTCATTTTCAGATTGACTACTACTTGACATCTCACACATAATGTCATTTCATTTTAAAAATTATAATACTTTTTCTCCGCAATGAAAAGAGTTTGGATTATAAACGATTATATTATTTGAAATTCAAATAAGACTGCTGTATCAAAAATATATCTTGTTCAGTGACCACAAAGGTTTAAATTGCATTGACATCTAACCCGTAATGACGCATTTATGTTTATATCTAAAACGTACTATGTGAAAATAGCGAAGAAAACCTAACTACATTTATGATTACAAAGGAATAATTGTCAAAGTGGGTCACCTTTCAATTTGGTCGACCGTACATGTATCGTGTATACATATGCATGTAGTGCACTTCAATTTCATTTATTTGTATAGATAAGGTCTCTCATAAGATCGAATATTTTGAAACTAAAGTCTGCTGTATTCTTTGTTTCAGGTACATGACTATACTTACATTATACCTGGTTTACGTCTGAGCTCAAGAGGAGACGTTCTTACCAAGTTGCCTAGTATTATTATTCTCATCTAAGGGGAGTATGAAACACTCGAGATAAAACGTTTTAAGTTAAAAGTATAGTTCGCTTCGGCATGAATGGGCCGGCTCGACGGGAGTGATACAATGGCCTCACAGAAAACCAGTGAGAAAGAGCGCTTGCAATGAGTTTCACCGAGTGAGTGAGGACTCCGGCAGCCCTTACCACAATCCCTCCTCCCATCCCCCAAACGCCTGCAACGCACTTGTGACGCCTCTGGCCTCTATACCATAAAAAAGTATAGGTATAAAGAAAGGGGCTATTTCGATATACCACTTATCTTTAAACCCGGTTAGGATTTCATGTAACCCTTAAAGGCAATCAACTCGAAATAGAATTCTTATTCAGTTAAAATATATTTAATCAGCAAATTTGCAAAGTTAAAACAAAATAAGTTGAATTTTGTAAAACTCGCTGTTTTTTTTTGTTTATTATTAGACAGCCACAACACTAGGGTATTTTACAAACGGCACAACGACACTGTGAAAGACGCTAGTGTGGGGTCCCTTGTGTTTTTGAAACCAATTTCTAAAGTCTATGAACAATAATTTAATTTTAGGATTGAAACGGATATACCTAATGTTGTTTTGATATCGTTGTTATGTATGGTCCTGCCAATATGACTCTACTCTGCCTGATGGAAAGCATAAGCAGACTCCAAGTGTGGTCGTGGGAATCCACCATACTCATTGCGAATGTAGACAATGCAGCATGGTGACCAACATTAAGGCTTCTCCATCATTTTTAATGTACGTGGAATTACTCTGCAGTTGGTAATTGCGAGTGTTAACCAAAAGCACATATTTGAACTTCCACAGAACTGTGTTATAGTACAATGCTAATAGTTCAGCGGTTCATTAAGATTAGGTCTGGTTTACACGATGTGTGTTCTTTGGGAATCAGAGAATTATTAAAACAGGAGGAGGTTCTCAATTCGACTGTATTTTTTATGTTCGTTGCCTCAAAACTTTCGATTGAGTTAACTGATTTTGATGATTATTTTTTTATTTGAAAGCTGGTGCTTTCCGTGTGGTCCCATTTTATTTTAGTCTAGTTCTTGAAGTATTTTTTTTGTTTTATTTATCTGCTTTAACCTTGAACAATTAATTCTTCACCTTGTGAAAATGTAATATTCATAAGCCTTAACTTCCACTGCTATACGAATTCCTCCCCCAACAATCCGGTATTGGCCATACACATAGAATAACATTATTCTAAATAAACATCATATATTTCGTGACAAAAATTGCTGAAACGATTTTTATTTAATAGATAAATGAACAACAAAAAGTTTAAATGAAAAACCCGACAAGTGCGAGTCGGACTCGCGCACGAAGGTTCCCATTATCTGTAAAAACGGCAAAAAAAAAACATGTTTTTTGTATGGGAGCCCCCTTAAATATTTATTTTATTCTATTATTTATATGTATATACTCTATATATATTTGTTGTAATAGCACTGTGGACACTGCGGAGCTCAAAGCTTGGTACAAAATAAAATTATAGTGCCCACAGTGAGTTACCATCTTTGCCTTTAAAAGTTGTTAATTACCCAGTACCAATGTGTGCAGCGGAAATTTTGGTTTGAATAAAGTTCATTTGGAAGTTGCCAACGTAAAACTAATTTATATTGTACACTGTATATAGCTGAGTCCCGCGGTACAACAACAATCGCGGGTAACGCCGCGTGTTAAAGCTAGTCTAAGACGTAGCCTAAGTTACTCCTTATGTGTTCAGCTATCTACCAGCAAAACATTTGCATTTAGTAAAAAGCGGTTATTTCAATATTACAAACAGACACGCCAGTTTTATTTATTTGTAAAGATAATATAGAAAAGTTTGTAACTGTATTATTTTAGTTTGGTTTTCTTTAAAGTTTAGTTGTGCTATTCCAAACTGCTAAGCCAGAGGTCGCTAGGTCGCTAGTATTTTCACCAACACTTTAAGTTAAAGTTATCTGTTATTGGCAACCCGAAGTTTATTATCTGATTTCTACCCCATAGGGGGTAGAATTCTGAATAAACTTCGTAAAATAAACATGCATGCAAAATAGGCATGAGACATCTCAATTTAAATCTCTTGTTAATTCAAAATTTTAATATTAAAATTTTGTATTAATATTGTTTTTCCAAATTTTATGTAGTTTTAAAGGCATTCTTTGCTTTCCTACAAATTTTAATAATAGGTTAGGTAGGGAAATAGGAGTAAAATACGGTCTTCAAAGCTTCAAACAAAAAAATATTTGAGACAAAAGAACATATATTTTTTGTTATATTTTGTCTGAACAAGCTTTATTTAGAGTTGATAATAAAAAAGCAGAAGTTTTAATAATATTTTGTTACAAGTTACCAAGATTTTTATATATTTATGCAATATTTAAATTTTCTTTTTCAACCAAGTAAATTTTTTCAAAACAATTGTTATGTTGATAAATTTGATTTTACAAGTATTAAAACTACTATTTGTTCTATTCCGTTTTAACAAATGAATATCGCTGTAAAATATCGAGTAAAGACGATCAGATCATGAATTTCCATGGCGACACATAACCACGAACTTCGTCGCCACGCTACCTGTTATTACTAAATGTAACAATTGTTATGGTTTGGCTGAATTGTGCATTATTATTTTAATTGTGCTAATATTTTTTTTCATTCTTTATTTCAACATACTATTGATGTATTAAGGCGATGGTACGACGGAAAATGGTATGGGAAAAGAATAATAACATAATAGCCAGTCATTCAAATAAATTGAAAATCTCTTGTTTTCAGGTACAAATTTTATTATCCCAAAACTAAATAGACGCTCATATCCCAGTTGCGCACGGTGATTAGAAACAATCACCGAGGGTAAGCAACGTCCGCGCGGTCAGTACCTGGATGGGTGACCGCTGGTGGCATAATACCAAGAGCGTCTCCGTGATTTGGAGGTCACGTTAAGCAGTCGGTCCCGGTGAAGCTTAGTTGGAGGTTTTTGGGTGGCTTAAAAAGATCCAACAGCAAGATTACGTAGCCACAATATTACTTGCCAGTCCCCAACCCGCACTTGGCCAGGGTGAGGACATATGGCTTTAACCCTCCTGAGAGGAGACACGCGCCCAGCAGCGGGACATTATTTTTTTTTTTTTAAGACAATTATGGGTTGCTGATGCTGATGATGATAATGAAATATAGTCCAATATCTTACACCAAAGCATTGTAATCAGATCCATCTATCGCCGTCCACGTAACAAGTGCCTCCCATAAAACAATATTAATTTGAGTATCATAAACTTATTAGAAACTTTACAAACCAAACACTTTCCGAATTAAAGGAACAAATAACAATTAATCTTGAGTATTACTCTCTCTCTTTCAAATAGAAAATCAATTGCCGAGTACAACCCATAACTCATAGTCAAAAAGTAATTAAATGAAATACGTAAATAACTTTCATTTAATGACCAACGTCTAATTAGCATTAAAATATATCATGTTTTTGCGAGAAAATTGTAACCAATGCCATAAATAATGGGGAGAATTTATGACGGGCCGAGATGAAAATTATAATTGAGTAAAATGTAATAAGTAAAACAGACCCAGTTCGGAGCCATAATACGCATAGGCCCCCATAACTTACTATTATACTATTTTTTATACTTTGAGATATATGTAGTTCAGAATATTACTTAAGGCAATGAGCAATCGCGACACCTCCGACAGATGCACAACAATGAAAATCCTACTAATATTATAAACGCGAAACTTTGTGTTTAAATAAGCCTTAGTAGGTATAATCATTAATTACTTTCATATGCTTTATTCCGACAGTATTCCTAGAAAGACAAGTAAGGAACTTGACAATACATTTTTTTATATGTATGATCTTGCCAAAATTACTCTACTAACATGGCGATCTACACTATGGCGGCCTAGCGATGCTTCTGCATCATTGAGCCTCCGGTCTCGCACTCACCAACGAAACACGACAGCACGAACGCAGTCGCAGTCTGTTCGAGGATAGTACTGTCACGGTCGAGCCAGCAAGTTCGTACAGAAATCAGCATGGTTCTGCTACCTCTCATAGCTTAGCCATGACTGTGACTGTGTGCGCGCATGGCAGTTTTCTTTTCAACACTTAGTAAACCATATCATGGAAAATGGCTCATCTATGTCTGAGTATATTCAAAATTATTTCGCTTTTTATTGTAAACGGTTGTAAATGGCGGCAAACGAGCGCATAGGGACGGTATATATTTAGTGCCGGTCATTAAAATTTGGAACTCAAGAGACACAAATACTTTATTCCCTTTTTTATTTATTTAGTTTCCTCCTACCCAGTTTCAGGACGAGGATAGCTGGGTTTTTGGCTCCATTGGTTCGTCGATGAGCAGAGAAAGATTTGCCTAAAACCAGCTTCTATAGCACACCAGTTGAACCGACATGCCTCTTTCACATGTATTAATTAAAAGGCTATGTAATATTTTCATGTGTTCCTCAGATCATAAAGTTAATTAACGACTTATTTGTGGTTCATAATCGTGACTCTCGCTTGTATAGGACTTCTTTTAAATTATATGCTAGATGTTCATTACTTCACTTGCTTGTTTAATTAAATACTGGGATGGCCATATTTGATTTTCTGATGACAGAAATCCGCAGAGAATTCTTTTTTTATATCGACTGCTTAGCGCACGTAATAATGTTAATGAAGTGTGTACTTCAGTTCCCTATATCCAACTATGATTTAACAGCACTAACTTGTAACATAATGTAATATTGTCGTCATCAACACACTCATGGACGCTGGCCCGACGAATTGGTATATGGTATGTGTCTAGCTTTTTGCAGTCGTTTCATATATTAACTCAGTACATATTTACCACTTTTTATTTCGTAGAAATAACTCTCTTCTTATAAGTGTTTAGTTAGTATTATTCCATTTTGAATTGTAAATTTCGTTGTTATTCAAACTTGGAGCAAAGTTTATTTGCGATATGAATATGCAGTTTTATATTGTTGTTTTAAATCCGTACATGAATAATACGTTCTCAAATAATTGTACATAGAAATAGTTGAAGACGTGTGACATCTTTAGCTCCAGTAACAATAAAATAAAAGTCACTTTGAATAGATTTTATGTTACAAACATCAAATAATACGACCTTGTAAGGTAGAATAGTTCTAGATTGGTTTTGGTGGATTTGGACGCCCACATGTCATAAGTACCGATTTGAGCAGGAATTGAATGCGAGGAGTACAAATCAGAGTGGTGTGCAATGGGAGAGGTTTATACCCAGCAGTGGCCTGGAATAGGCTGTTGATGATGTATACAATCCTATGAATAGCACAAAAAAGTTACATTATAATGTTCAATATGTTCATGTTGTCTAAACTTTTATCTTTCGGGCCTAATTAAACTATATTTTCGTCTAGTGAAAAAATTGTTTAGAAAGATTATTTGTAGTTTCGAAAATACAAAGAAGGGATGTGTGTGAAATGTGTATGGTTATTGATTAGCAGCTTTTAAGTCACTTCATCAAATAGCGGCTACTTTTCAACGACTGAAAACACATTTTAAAGACAATCCACCGTACAGTCAGTGTAGGTTAAATTTTTCTTGAATTAACAATTGATGATTAATAATTGATCAATTGTAATTGTGAAAAATACAACTAACAATTAATTAATTGTTAGTCGTGACTTAATACAATTAACAATTGATCAATTGTTAGTTTATTTAAAAAAAAAATAACAATTATTTTTTTTACCATGTAGTAGGTAGGAAGTATACGTCTACGTACTTATAAAGGTATAAGGCCTAATTTAACGTTATACTTCCAGGATTTACTCAGACCGAATAAATCCTGGAAGTATAAGAATCGTTCTCAACAAAATTTCCCAAAAAGTTAATTGTTACTTTTAATTGTAATACGCGATTAAATATTTAATGGCGACTAATTTAATCACAATAATGTTTTATGCCATGCCCCACCAAACTCTTCTATATGTCGTTCATAACTATAGTTGTTTCATTTCAAGTCACAACGCACAACGAACAAAACAAAACGCATTCTTCTGTAATTTGCCACTACCCTCTAATCTCGTCTAATCTTTGATCGTCAGTTTCATAGTAATATTCAGTAATTGTTTCTATTAAGTATAAATGATGGTGTACCAAGACGCACAAGAATTTCATAAATGAAAGAAGTAAAATACAATGCTATTTCTATTTCTTCCGTGTTTAGCATTCCTGTTCGTCTGTATTGTGCTGAGATGTTTTGGGTATTTTATGATACAAAACTAAAGCCTATATTCTGCAGTTACTAGTGGCTATTGTTAGTTGGTATTTTCTTTAAAGTAACGGACTTTATTTGCAACATTTATTACACTTTGTTCCGCACTTTGTTTGAAGTAATAATTATGAATTGTTCCAACGATGCCCCCAGAGTCCCCCCACAGTTGGCATACTTGTACATTGCCCCGATATATGGTAGTGGGCCTGCTGATGTGAAATTTTCGGACGCGAGACCTAAAGTCTGAGGAGCATGGCTGGGCAACCCAACTTTAAATCTAACATCTTTCCTCTCGCTTTCCTGCAAAAGAAGACGAAAGTATGTAACAGTATCGTAAGACTGTTTTTGTACGATTCACAGTGTTACAACTAATATATCTGTAGGTGTGGCTCTAGCCAGATATTTAAAAAAAAAACGGTCAGTTAATTTAAAATGTATTTTTTTTTCACGAATATCAAAAGAGTAGGTAGCAACAAACACAATAGATGATAGTCCGAGAAGTAACACAAGAAAACAGGAAAGGTTTAAAGCACGAAAATGTGAAATAAAGCTTATACACAACAAAAAAATTAGTAAACTGTATCGAAAAGAATAAAACGACGCGCCAGCGCCTAGCATGGTGGCAAATAATGAAGTTTCGGTGTGAGCGACACATATCCTTGTGATTTTATTCAAAGTATCGAAGAGTTTTTTTAACCTACCTGTAAAATGTAACAAGTAGAAGACAGTAAATTGAATTGACATAAAACTCCTTTTTTCAAAGAGAACTTCCGCACTAAGAATAATTCCTCTATCGCAGTGGACTTTACCTACATACATACATACATGAAACGGACACAAAGAACGCTCAGACTTGAAATAACAATTTGTAAAGTTATTGTCCTATGCGTAGAGCGAATCCACAACACTAAGCGCTGTAGAAAGCGGCGTGGTAACTGCTCAATCCACTACACCATTCATGCAGTTGTTAAGAAAAAAAAATTTTTTTTTGAATATTATTATGATGAACTCATAATAGAAATAAATAAACATTAAAACTTGCATTTGTACTTTTATTTATAAACAATAGTACCAATAACACAAATACATTGTCAAACATTGAAACTGAAACGTCTTTTTGAAAATAACGGCAATTTAACTCTGTGGTATTTATTACCCGGTAGCGAGTGTTCATGTTCATAAATACCTAGCGAGTTCCGCCGGGTTAAATTAACAATCGATCTAAAACATTCTCTCACTCACATATGAGGTGGCAACAGCTTGCATACACTTTACCTTTATGTAATACTAATTCTAATGTACCTGTTTAAAAAAAAATACAAGAATAATATAATAATAATAAATTTCGTTGCCAGTATTCTTCTCATAAGGTCCTACGCATTTTGGAAACTGGAAATTATGAATCGACACAAGCAAGCAGTAGATTCTGATGTTTTCACATACCTTGACATTCCAGTACATGCTGTGGCGTCTTTTTGTTTCGATCTATGATTTTTAACTATAGTTTCAATTAAAAGTTCATAAATATCAGTTAGTGTCTTAATTGAATAAATGATTTTAAATTATCGATATCGTTATTTTTGACAGCCCTAGTGAAAATGTCTATAAAATATTTAAACAACATTTGCCGATCTGCAAATAAACTTTTATCGCTCACCCTAACTTTAAGGGCTGTCGAACTCCATTTGATTGAAACAACCCCGATCGCTGGATAATTCGAGAAAGTTATAAACCCTTTATCGGTGCTTGCCATTAGGTCTCTTATTCCCAGGACAAGGGTTTGAGGGTGACAAGTCTGTAGGTATGTGAATTTCGATATGAAATGTTTATTTAATATAAGTGAAAATGGAATATTGTATAAAAGTAATGTTGATATTGTAGTAAAACAAATAGGAACGGAAGATAATTATTAATAGGTAATAGAAGACGTAAACGTGATTGGATCAGCTAGTTGTTAATATATCCTTAACACGTATACTAATATGAAAAGATTTTATTTTAATAATTCATTCACTACTTTATTCGTAAACATTCAACTTAATTCATAACACGCCTTCCTCCAAATTACCCGTTAAGAGGTGCAAAATCCTCCCACACAAAACTTACACAGGTTTTTTTTTACAAAAACATACCGTAATAATAATTTCATACAACAACTTATCACAGGAAAACAAACTTAATGATAATGCAATAAGAACCACATTCATCATGAGGTAATTACTACTGATTGTGAGGTCAATGACCCGTTATGCGCAAGAGCAGTCTTTGGTTCATTCACGCACCTGCTTGTTATGGCCGAATGACTTTTGTACAGTCATGCGCTATAGTGCTTCGTTGAAATAGATTTTCTATTGATCGTTATGGAATTATAATACGCAATTTTTTTGTGTTGTCTTTTAGTTCTATGAAGTATTGATTTTACATTTGTAATTTGATAAATGATTTTTAAATTTACGGTTGTCTTCTTTATATAATATATAGAACAGTTATGTATTATGGTCTTTCTTTTATACAGGAATGATAGGAAAATTAGTAGCAGTAGAGAATCATCTAACACCACGTCAATAAAAACAGTACCCATTCAAGCCTTAAATTTTCTTGCACATAAAATTATTCAAAATGGCGTCGACATGGTATCAAATTGAACAAAGCGAACAAGTATTAAATGGTGTAAGAGACCGTTTTATATTCCAAAAGTATCTATAAGAGTCAAACGTACTCTAAAAATACAAAGGAAACTATAGCCTTTTAGTCAAATTGACCCGAGAGCGGTATTTTATTTGATATTGGAGATCCTTTGAGGTACGAGTATAGACCTATGTATAATTTCTCGATATTATTATTAAAATCCTGGTCAAAGTGACAACGTAAAAGCTCTAGATTGTTCTTCACAGTTCTAGATTTTTATTCGTGTATAGACTCAAATATCCCGAATGACATTAGTGTAGATATATTTTTTTGCAAATGGTTTAGTCGGCACCAAGGACCATAGGGTCTTCTATGAGTTTATTTCACATTACCTCGTGAATTATGGTGATAGCGATGTCCATTGCGATTGGTCTACAATAAACTCTTCACCAATTGGGAATTGGAATTAATGTCAAATAAAGTCACAATGGAACCACAGATCCTTACCAAAAAATATAAAGAGCAACCCTCTCAAGAAATAAAACTTCTGTACATTTTAGTAAAGTACTCTCTAAATTAATACATCTCGAGCTCTTAAATTTTCATTGCTGACTGTACATCTATCGAGAGGACCTAAAATACGTTTACTTTATTTTAATCAATACAATGAATTAATTAGATAGGTGAGCCATGTTTCCAGTTTGCCAACTGTACGCGTTGTATCATTGAAGATTAATTATAAATTTATACTGTACTTAAGACTTGGTGGGCTCGAGCTCCATGATGAGATATATATTTATTTATTTTATTGAATTGTGGGCATACGAGCATACGTATCACCTGATGGTAAGCGATTATCTCCGCCCATGAACACCCGCAACACCAGAGGCGTCACAAGAGCGTTGCCGACCTTTGAGGGATGGGAAGGTGGATGGAGGGAAGGCTTGGGGTATTGGCCTCCGGTATTCTCACTCAACCGGGTGAAACATAGCGTAAGTGGTTTATTCATAGTACTAATTGTGCCACGGAGCCTACCCGGTTCAAACAATTTTAAATCGAAGGAAACCGGTTTAAGAACAGTTTTTGTACCAAAATATTTATCATCTATAAGAGACTCATAAATTTGTCTCAATATTATCCGTCCGGATGATCAACATAGTTTTAACTAACAATAAATCCCTTTTCGTAACTATGAACACTGTATGGACTTGAAACTGTACATAGACAGGGAGATTCTGTATGCCTACCTCTTTAGCTATTACGTAAGTGATTCAAGCCTTTATTGAAGTAATAGATTGCTTCTACTTGACCGCTCAATACTTTTAGTTAATTAATTTGATTGAAGATACATCGTGACTTGAAGTACAAACAGCAAAGTGTAAACTTTGTAAAATTGCGTTCAAGAAGGGGGTGCTAAGTTAAGAAACTAGATATCATCATTCTAGATCTTCTGATAATAAATACCTACCATTTGTTCATAAAAGATGTTGTAAATTTTGTTACACTTTTAAAATTTTTACACCAGTATATAATATAAATAACATTAAAAATCGAAAACAGAAAAAACCATTCAACATTATATGGATTATTTGTATTTTCTGAAAATTCATACAAATATAAAATTTATATATTTTACAATATTATATAAGTGCTTACTTTTGTACGCGTCTTCGCTCGCATTTAATTAAAAGTATCCTATGTTACTTATAATACCTCCAATTTTTGGAAGAGACATACAATTATAATTATCTGTCAGATAAGTTATCCGCAACTTTTACGTAACCGATGAAACACGGCCAAAATTTGCAATTTTGATCCATTTGAATTTGGTACCTTTGATAATTAAAAAGATATAAACCTCCAAAAATTCAAATTCCAAGACTAATTTCTCTTAACTTTCGCTGATAATAATTAATTAAGAGCGTCATTTATACTCTTAGGGAGAACGTTTACAATGTTAATTTTTGTGCTTTCTATATCACTCTTGTAATATCTATGAAATTATAAAATAAAAATTCCAAAAAATAGTAATAATATTTGTTTCAAATTCGCAAAACCTCGCCATCTTATGTCTAACTAAACAGAGTTTATACTTTAAGAACTAGATCAATTACCACAACTCCGAAACAAATATTTGCATACTATGCAATCACATACTTCGTCCCGGAAATCGAACGCTACCTGCATCACAGACAGACACACAAGTAATATGCCGATAAACTGTAGAAAAATAACCATAAACAAAAGCCTTCTATAAAGCATTTCTGTTTTCGAAACAAGTACTGTCGAAGTAATTTGCAAACTGCCTTTAAACTGAACATTATTAAGAAGTTCTTAAATATTTATTAGCTTGGCTGTGAATACTTTGATTAGGTTTCAAAGCTCCATTGACAGTTTTTAATACTAAAAGTGCTTAAACTCAGTACAAAAGATCCCGACTTTCATAAAGTTCGCAAGTGCTTAGCTGTAAGTAGTCATGCATACTTAATTTTACTTGTTATATAGACTTGCACTAAATAAGAAATTTAACGTCTTTTGATACTTTTACCATGAAAAGTGCTAGATTGGTAATTTCGAAATTTTATGAGAAATTTCGATTCTTTATTCGTCTTTTAATGATAATCTCGTGATTATTGTAAGATCTTTATTGGTTTCACATCCCTTCTAATGGATATACACTATGTATTATTTATTTCTTTCTAAAAACTAAGGTTTTTTATAACATGAAGTTATACTTACTTCTACGTTAAATTCAAGTTTAAATTCTTAATTTGAATTCAAACGCCTAGAACGGGGAGCTTCCTTAAACAGCGTCAATTTCAATATCAATTCCTTCACTTATTTTTTTTTTTTTTTTTTTTTATACCCGAGCCACCAAAATGACTCTGCCCTGCCTGATGGAAAGCACCAGCAGAATCCAAGAGTGGTGGTCACCATCCTCAATGCAAACAAGGACAGTGCAGCATGGTGACCAGAACTATGGCGGCCTAGTGAGATGCTTTTTCACGCCCCTCTTAAAGGACCCGGGATCATAGTGGGACGGAAACACGTGCGCTGGTAGTGAGTTCCAGGTCTTAACCGCTCGGCACAGGAAGGAAGAGCCAAATCGATGAGTGCGAGAGTGTATGTCTTCCACTCTGAAGCGGTGACTTCGGAGGCCAGCACGTGTCGTCCTGTAGAGGAAGGGAGAAGGGGGGACCAGTTGGAAGAGCTCTTCAGAACACTCCCCATGATATAGGCGATAGAGGACTGCCATAGAGGCGATTTCTCTACGCATTTGCAGGGGTTCAAGGGACTCGGAGGCTTCGGGACTGCCGACAATGCGAATTGCTCGCCGTTGCAACCGGTCGAGAGCGTCAAACAAATACTGCGCGGCTCCATCGCAAAGGTGTGAACAGTACTCCACGCACGAGCGAACCTGAGTCTTATAAAGGAGACACAGATGCCCGGGCGAGAAGAACCGTCTCACCTTGTTGAGAACACCTAACTTCCGCGAGGCCGCCTTAGTGACGCTCTCAACATACTCGCGCGGGTTGAGGTCGCAGCAGATGGCCATGCCCAGGACATCGAGCCTGCCTTGTAATTGTAGTTGAGTGTTCTGAAAATTCGGAAGGGGAAGGAATGGAGACCTTTTGGCAGAGAACGCGCACACCTGTGTTTTCTTGGCGCTAAACTCGACCAGATTCTCGCAGCCCCATTGTGAAATGCGGCCTAGAACATGGTCGAGCTCAGCGACAAGCTCCTGTCGTTTTTCCTCTACATCTACCGGCTTTGCCGCAGGGTGCCCAAAATATCGTCCATGAACTGTGCTGTCGTCTGCATAGCAATGAATGCTGCCAAGGTCTAACATGTCATTGATATGCAGAAGAAACAGCGTGGGCGACAGGACGGAACCCTGCGGTACTCCTGCGTTAATCGACTGAACGTCGGAGGCCGCGCCGTCACAAAGTACTCTGATGCGACGTTGGTGCAGGAATCCGGCAACCCAGTTGCAGAGTTTGGGGGGCAAGCCAAATGCCGGTAGCTTGGAGAGAAGCGAACGGTGCCAAACCCTATCAAAGGCCTTGGCCATGTCGAGGCTAATAGCCAAAGATTCCCCGTGCCTGTCAATAGCCTCACCCCAAAGGTGTGTGACATACGCTAGAAGATCACCCGTGGATCGGTTCGGCCTAAAACCATATTGACGATCGTTAAGTAGGGTGTGATCCTCCAGGTAGTGGACCAATTGCTTGTTTATGATCCGTTCGAACACTTTGCAGATAATGGAGGTGACAGCTATTGGGCGGTAGTTGGCCGGGTTGGAGCGGTCGCCTTTTTTGGGAATGGGCTGAACATTCGCCTCCCTCCAGGCCTCCGGAACAGTTCCCGAGGAATATGACAGGCGATACAGGCGCGTCAAAACCGGAGACAACTCTGGTGCACAGTTCTTAAGAACCACCGCTGGGATACCGTCGGGTCCACTGGCTTTCCGAACGTCGAGAGACCGAAGCTCTGAGCGGACATCACTCAGCCGGATGCGAATATCCCGCATTGTTGCATCGCAGGCCGGAATGGTAGGTGGGTGCATGCCGCGGTCTTCGACTCGGGAGTTAGCCGCAAAGAGATCTACAAGCAGTTTCGCTTTCTCCTGCGGCTGATGGGCAAGTGATCCGTCGGGATATTTAAGCGGTGGTAGCGAGGGCTGGCAGAAGTTGGACTGCACGGCTTTAGCCAATCGCCAGAACTTTCGGCTACCCGTAGGGTATGCGATGAGTTCGTGGCCAAGCCGCGCGATGCGCTGGGCATCCGCTGTGATGCAACTTTGAACAAACTTAGTCATTATTTCAGTATAAATAAATAAATATTTCGGACATCTAACACACAACGCCATCTAGTCCCAAACTAAGCAGAGCTTGTGTTATGGGTACTAGACAACTACATGAATACATTTATACTTTTTGTAAATACATACATAGAATTCACCCAAACTCCGAAACAAATATTTGTAGATTACACAAACATTTGGTCCGACCCAAGATTTGAACCCGAGACCTCAAGCAAAGCAGTCGCATTTACTGGGTACCACTGCGCCACCGAGGCAGTTAGTTGTGAATGCGACCGAGCCAGGTAGTTAAAAGTTAGTTATACATATATTTTAAAATAATTCCCTAACTTTTTGCGAAACAACAGATTTTATATTACTTTTGACGCGTTTATTTAATTAGTGACTAACATAGCAACATTGTTTCTTTGTAATCCTCATGAAATTATGCGTGTGTGTATGCAACGTGTCTGGTAAAGAAAATTAGATACTGGGTACCATCGTCCAAAAAATTATTACTTTTATCTGTATATGAAAAAAAAACACATTTATTTTTACAAATTTACAAATATTAAGTAAAACACTTTTGTCGTTACAAGTACCTGCATTCACAATATTGATCCAGTAACGATAGACAACAGCAGGTGTCTGTACATATGGTACTTCGTATTTGACACCCTCATGCGACTTCGGCGGTACTTTGTGTCCATTCTCCAGCAAAGATTTTATTTGTTCATCGCACTGAACTAATATTTGAATTCTGATGTATGTTTGTCTGGAATAAAAAAAATACTATATTTAAGCCATTCGGAATAATGAAAAATGTAATAAAGCTATAAACAGACAGATTAAAGTACTAATGCTCTCTACAAAGGCAACCTTCGCTTTGGAGGTATTTTGTAAGAAAAGAACTTCACCGATAATGTTATTAATATTTATACTCATTAGATTAAATATGTTATATTCGGAATAGATTGCATGTTTAATCTGTATTTATACATTTTGTTACAAGTTTATATATATTTATACATACCGTGGGAGAGCCACGCTTCGGCATGAATGGGCCGGCTCGACCGGAGTGATACCACCCACAGCCTTACAGAAAACCGGTGTGAAACAGCGCCTGTGCTGTGTTTCACCGAGTGAGTGAGGATACCGGAGGCCCATATCACCCCAACCCCTTCCCCCTCCCCCTCCCTCCTCCAAAGGCTGGAAACGCACTTGTGACGCCTCTGGTGTTGCGAGTGTCCATAGGCGGCGGTAATCGCTTACCATCAGGCGATACGTCTGTTCGTTTGCCCGCTATTCCATAAAAAAAAGTGTTCCAAAACATAAAAAGGAATTAATATCACATTACATTCTTTTTATTAGTTGTAATATCCGTTGTGATGGTGTATAAACATATGGAACAGAGAAATGAAAAAAATTACAGATATTTAGTTTAACAATAGACATATAAAATTACGGCGAGTGAAAGAGAAAAACTGGAGAAGAACCTACAAGATCCAAAATTGCTATTAAAAGCCAGTAGAAATGTCACACAGTCGAAAAAAAACATCATGTACCAGTCTCCGGAACAAGAAAAATAATGGTTACTAAGCGACTTCTTTCGGAGGAGTTCCTCATACTGTTCGCCAGCGCCATCGCAAAGCGCTGGAAGACGTGTCTTTTCTAAATATATCTGATCATGGAGTCTGTACAGTGGCAATCTCTTACACTAATCATAAAGAGACTTATTAATCCTTATGGAAACATCATCATTATTACCAAATTGCAGTTCCTAATCTATCTGGTCTGCACCAGGCTCTGTGAAACACTACAACACACGATATGCTGCTTTTTTATCAAGTCGCCGCCAACCGTCTAACGCAAATCGTTCCGCCATTTGGTCAGAGGGCATTCTACACGCAATTGTATTTGTTGATGTAAAATACGAATATGTATATTAATTCATACAACACTGACAAATCTTACTTGTAGGTCTACGTGGTACGCGATAGGCGGGTTCTTTAATGTCGTCTTTGTCGTCGTCGAGAAAGGGACCTTATCCAAGCGAATGGACTATACGTTTGTCAGGCGCAATTTCCACTCCAAAACACGTTTACTACAGCGGTTATTGATTCTGCGACATATGTGACTAGTCCATTGTCACTTCAACCTGCTAACTTTCCGAGATAGACTTTTGTCCCTTATAGAGACTGCGTACATAACTCTTTCGCTACTGGAAGCATTTCTTGGTGATTACGATAGATTACCAGCCTCCTGATCACATCATTAGATCTACTGTATGACCCCAAAGTACAGTTTTACAATACAAAGTTTCGTTTTGGGTATAAAGTTACAAACCGCTCGAAATGAACTTTCGACATTCATTTACACATTTCTAAATGAACTAAATAAAAGTATGTTAAAAGGGTCTGATGTAATTTCGGTTCTATCATAACTTCTAATTGTTTTTAAACGTAATATTTATTTAGTTTATTTTCTATTGTTTGTATAATTAAGGTTCATTTTATTCGTTTCCGCAAAGAATGAGTAAGATGATGAGGTTAATTTCAAAATTGCGATAATAACTTGCATCATGGCGAAAAACTCGATGTGCTAATCCGTTGAAGCTACTTTATCACAGTTAGGAATGCAACCCATCTTCTGGTTCCCTATCTACTAGTAGGTACCTTGAGACAGGGCGGTGCAGTGTTTGGTCAGTTTGTGTCCCACATAACCAACAATATGGTGGTCTATATAAGACGTGCTGCATTCAATAAACTCGTAAATTAAGTATGTAATTAACTGTTTATTTATTAACTAATTCCTTGTAGCTTTGTATTTATTTCATAATCCACACTGTGTATTATTATAATGGTATATTATGATAATCTTTACTAATTATTTTTTCCGTCTTACCTAGTTTTACAGCAGACACCCCTACACATTATCTTAATCATGTTTTTTCTCTCCACCCGAAGGTTGCCTGTAAGATATTGTCCCTAGGCGATAAGGCCGCCAATTGTACTTCTCTAATTTTATGTTAACGTTAGAATGAATCTGGTGTTCTGTTATTATTATTATCCGAAGGAATTTTCGCATAGATCTATTGGTCGTAGAACCCCGGTGATTACGGCACGTACGAGGTGATGCTACCCTCACACAGAAGATCAACGTAAAATGACAGCATGCGTGTTGTTGTATTTCGTTGGTAAGGGCGAGACCGGAGTCCCAATGATGCAGAAGCATCACTATGCCGCCATGGTGTGTGTTACCATGCTGCATTCTTGCATTGTCTGCATTCGCAATGAGTATGACTCTTGGATTCTAATCATATTAAAAAAAAACCTCTGAACGCTATATTCTGCTATATTTATTTTCCCAATATTATATTTCGAAATTTATAAGTAATATTTTTTATTCATATTTTCTGGAGTACAGCTTCGTTATCCTAATTATTAAGAGAGGTTAGGGATAGGTTCATTAATAACAGGGTCAGACCGTTAACCACTCCTACTAATGACTGCAAATCATTAAAATGTGGGAAACGGCCATTGTATGAAAAAAATATATATAGTAGTATTTCATTTATTTATTAAACGAACAGACCCTCACGACTTTGTCTGCAAATTTCAGTTGTCCTAGTTTTATCAATATTTTTCATTGATTGCCTTCCTCAATAAATGTGTATTCAAACTATAAAAACATTTGACTGCACTTATTTGTTAAGTACATAATTTTATTTTTTATGGAATAGGAGGCAAACGAGCAGGCGTATCGCCTGATGGTAAGCAATTACCGCCGCCCATGGACACCTGCAACACCAGAGGCGTCACAAGTGCGTGGCCGGCCTTTGGGGAAATGGAAAGAGGGATGGGGGAAGGGTTGGGAAGTGGGCCTCCGGTACCCTCACTCACTCGGTGAAACAGCGCAGGCGCTATTTCACACCGGTTTTCTGTGACGCCGTGGTATCACTCCGGTCGAGCCGGCCCATTCATGCCGAAGCGTGGCTCTCCCACGTTAAAGTTATCCACTAATGCTGCAATGACAGACTTAATACAGATTCGCCACCAGTCAACCATTGGGCGACGCAGAGAAAAATGGACGTAGGTGTTTTTTTGCAGAAAATGCAGACAATGCAACAGCGCAGCATGTTGACCCACACAATGGCGGCCTAGTGATGCTTCTACATCATTGGGCCTCCGATATTGCACTTACCTACCTACGAAACACGACAGCACGAACTCTGTCATTTTACGTTGATTTCTGAGCGAGCATAGTATCGTCCTGGTCGAGTCGGTCCAACCGTGCTGAAATCAGGGTGGCTCTGACACCCTGTCTTCAAAAAAAAAAAGATTATCGCGTTCAAACAAACAAACTTTTTACCATTATAGTATAAATACATGTTATACTGTTACTTAGCGAAGAAAAAATAGTACATAATTGTTGTCTGACAGTTACAACCAAATTCGGAAGTACCGTAACCGAACTCGCTCAACCAGTTGTCAGAATTATACTTCCATATATACATTTACTCGTGTAATAACCATGGCTGATGATGATGAGGTCATCATTACGGCGTAATGGCATATTGTATGTGCAACTGAACATTCCTTGATTACTTATTTACTTTTAAAATTGTTGTGTAGTAAAATAAAATGAACATATATAAATGAATTGCTGTCCGTTAATCTCGCTAAAACTCCAGAACGGCTCGGCCGATTTAGCTGATTTTGGTTTTAAAATATTTGTAGTAGTCCAGGGAAAGTTTAAAAGGTGAATAAATATATAAAAAGCGGAGCATCTGTGAAGAATGTTACAAAAACGGGGGAAAGTTATTATACTACGGGAGACGGAAACGAGATTGCGTGGGTCAGCTAGTAATCAATAAAAACGACAAAAAAAAACGTTTTTTGTAAGGGGGACTCCCTAAAATATTTGGTTTATTTAAATTTAATTGTTTATCTTTAAAGTGAATATATATTTATACATTCTGTGAATATTTCAAGCGTGTACCTGTTTCCAATACCAATATCGAGCAAAAATCACGTTCATTGTAAGGGAGCCCCCTTAAATACTTATTTTATTCAGTTTTATTTTATTATTTGTTTTTATAGCGGTAACAGAAATATATCATCTCTGAAAATGACGGACAGACGGACAACGAACTCTTAGTAATAGGGTTCCGTTTTACCCCTTGGGTAAGGAACCCTAAAATTTAAACGTTATTTTTCAATTAGGAAGATTTCACGGTCATAATACCGTAGTAGACGTATTCAATAATTTCTTTTCTATCAATCGGTGAACCAATACATCCTAATCACTTGCGCATCGCGGTTGTTGTTTACCTCTACAACAGCAACCGCAAGTCACACCGCGGGGCGAAGCTAGTCTAAAATTGATTCCTTATATCATCAGCTATCTGCCAGTGAAAGTCTTGTCAAAATCGGTGCAGCAATGCCAGAGATAACCCGGAAGAAACAAACCGACAGACAATAGTTTAGAAAGAATGTATTTGTCTTTTTTTTAGAAATTACAAACATACACTTCATTTAAACTTATTTCTATAGATAAATGCGAATGCGAGTTTCTGTGTTTATATGTTACGCTTATACGCCTGAACCACTAAACTGAAATTAAAAAGTTACCAATTTAAAGTTACATTATCAAGGAGTAACTTATGCTGCTTTTTACGACAATAATCAATAGACACTATTGGTCTCAAAACAATTAAGAAATAAAGAAGATACTTTAAAAACATAATCTACTACGAAAATTATAAAAAAAAGCCTATTTAATGGACAATGCTCTGTCTGTAAAACTCAATTTGTGAAATTAATTTTGTCTGGTACAAAAATTTATAAAATCCTTTTCGCAATAATGCTTTAAAAAGATTTAAAAATATTACATAGTTTTTGTCATGCGGCAACCTCTGTGGGTCACCATCTTACCGAAGGAATTGCAATGAATAAAATCGCACGATGTTCCATCATCATTTCCATGTAATCAAAATGTATTATTTAATCTGTCATACATGACACAACTAGTATTATTGACATAATACAAAGAAAATTGTTTAATTGTTCGCTATATTTCTCCATCCCCAGTAAACTCAATTAAATTGTATGTTCAAGACAATCTGTGGTTAATTTCAGATAATTGAAATCAGGTAACATGTACAATGAATACAAAGTGGATGAATAAGCTGATTATCTTATGAAAGAGGGCGGGTAAGAGCCGAATTAATCTTGCTCTTGACGTCAGGGTTGCCAAAATACTTATTAATATTTTGATTAATAAATTTCGAATGAATTAATAAGGAAAATTTAGTAAGGAATTCCAAATTAATACTAAAGAATATTAATATTTCACAACTGCCTCGGTGGCGTAGTGGTAGCGTATGCGACTGCTAAGCTTGAGGTCTCGGGTTCATTCCCGGGTCGGACCAGATGTTTGTACGATCTGCAAATATTTGTTTCGGAGTTTGGGTGGTTTCTATATACATATAATAATAATAATGTAGTTTCACAATACTAGATAATGTTTTGGCATGGATGTATCTTTAAATCGCCAGTTTTTATTATTCAAAGTCAAAGTCTTCTTCGAGCGGCTTCTTCTTTCTTTGATCTCACCTTCTCCCACTACACGGGGCCGGTTTTCCTAATCATGCGACACCACGTGGTCCATCGCTGTGCGTCCTCTTCCCTCAGACCCAGTTCTTTCATGTCCTTTTGGACATTCGTCAACCAAGTCGTCTGAGGGTTTCCTCTTATCCTTCTTTCTTTTTAGTAGCCAAAGAAGCTAGCGCTCGGCTCTCAAACATTAATATTATTAAAATTAATTAGAAAGTTGTTGATGCTAATAAACTAAATTAAAATATAATAGCGTATTATACTTATCTCAAATCGATAAGACAAACGATTTAATTAGCATTGTGTTCTGTGTCGTATCGTGATAGGTCATCTACAAACGCCTCCGTGTTTTATTTTCCTTGCATCTATGACAGATAAGTAGTAGAACAGATAGTTCACTTTCAACAAATATTTAAACAAATAGCAACCATAGGTTTGTAAAGATAAAACTGAAATTCAAACGCCATGTGTCAAACTACTAGATGAGTTTACCTAAAGTTGTATCAACCTAAAAGTGAAGGTAGATTCGAAGTCATTTAAGCTCTTTATTCTCTACTTTTCCCGAAACTTTCTGCCGCGCACAGCAAAGCCGTGGAATGAGCTGTCGCCAGCGGTGTGCCCGGACCAATACGATCTTCAAACCTTCAAGAAATGAGCGTCTCCTTCTTAAAAGGCCGGAAACGCACTTGTAACGCCTCTGGTGTTGCGGGTGTCCATGGGTGGCGGTAATCACTTACCATCAGGCGATAGGTCTGCTCGTTTGCCCCTATACAATAAAAAAAGAGTAAAACAGTAATATATCATTGTTTAACAACTCTCGCATTAGGAATAAACATCCAGTGCCGCAGGGGACTTTACAAACTGAAATGAAACGGACACAAAAAAAAACACAGACTCAGAACAACAATTTGTGGATCACACAAAGTTTTGTCCCATGTAAGATTTGAACCCACAACACTTGGCGCAGTAGAAAGCGGCGTGGCGACCGCTTAAATCACTACTCCAACCGAGCCGTCAACATTAGACTTGTTGACGTAGTGTACTTACTTAATTACCTAATAACAAGCTCATATATCTCAGACACAGTCGTCTGAGCCTAAGTAAAGCCAACATACAAGGATAAATCAGACTGTAGATAAACATAGTTATTTTAAACTTACAGACATATAATAGATAAGATGCAACCAGACACAGAAATTATATCTTTGACTAATTCTTAGCTTAGATCTCTCACCCCTCAAAGATTGGCTTGTAGAGAATGCCTAGTGCATTAAGTCCCCCTATGTGCACAAGTGCATGAAGTTATCAATAAATAAATAAATTATGCTTAGGTACCAGTCAAAATCAACATTCACCGCATTATAAAGCTTATCGAAATATTTTACGAAAGTGCTAGAACTCCACTCCCACTTTTGCTTTTCGTACCTACTTTGAATACTCAATTTTATTGTCACCTGTTGAATTGCTGTGCCAAATATGAACACAGGTGCTTTGGCACGACTTGTGCAGTTTTATCATTAATTAGCATTTGCCTGCCCTTTTCGCAATATGTAACGTTTAAGATTTTTAATCGCTTTGCATCTAGTGAATGAGGGTACAAGAACCCGAAACCCTAAATGCGGCCCCGCAGTTAGGCCTCTTGAGTTACATACCCTCAGCACCATCAGGTGACTTGTCTGCTTGTTTATTAATGTAATAAAAAACTCATATGGGGTCAGGCTAGGGTGGAGGTGTCAAATAGTTTCAATGACTGTTTAAAAATTGTTTTATGAAAAATCAGACATAAAAAAAATCGACGGGTTGCACTCCGGGAGTGCCGCCAGAAGTGAAAACTTGAATATTAACGTTGTGCATTTTTGATATTTTGGAATGGTTAGAGAATAATTTTGTACGAATTGATTTCATTATCAGTTTAAAAGTACTATTATTTATGTGTAGGAATACAATATTCATTTATTGCGCTATCGTACACAAACATGACAATTTATATTCACACGAACATTCGCGCAAGCACCCTGCGCTGCCTGTCCTCTCTCCATCCGTCTTACGAATTTTCGATCAGGTCACGTGACCTGACGTGAGTTTATACATTTTTACCCATTCCAAAAAAGTACACAGCGCCGCTAAAGAAGTTTTCACTTCAAAAATAAGAAAATAATCCTATCTCCAACATAGTCTATGGTAATTAAAGCCTTGTGGGAGGATACTTTATCGTAATTTATTATAGAACAGATTGACACACAATATATGGATCTTTAATATTGCGCAAGAGCAAAACGTTATATCCCAATACGATATATGATGTCATTAGCGAACCAATCCGCAATAGCCATTAGTCTTATTGTTATTATATTTTAAAGTTTGCCCCGGAAGTATTTTTAATTCTCGAATTTTCTCTGCTATAATATTCATGTATTATACATATATAAACCTTCCTCTTGAATCACTTTATCTGATGCTGAATATCTGAAGATCTATCGGAAGCGAATTAATTTTATACTATGCAAAGAAGATGTCATAAAGAGATCGACAGATGCCAAATGATATTTGGGAATAAACTTAAATTCACCGGTAAATTAAAACCTCTATATACTCTTTAGAAATCATGAATTTGTGACAAATTATTGAGTTATTAATGGAATTTAAACTTGTTACACAGCCGAAATTGCATTTAAGACATAAAGGCACTCTAAAAATGTTTAAATAACGAATAGAAAATAAAATAATAATAAAGCTGAAGAGTTTGTTTGTTTGAACGCGCTAATCTCAGGAACTGCTGGTCCGATTTGAATAAATATTTCAGTGTTGGATAGTACATTTATCGAGAAAGGCATAGGCTATATTTCATCACGCTAATACTAATAGGAGCGCAGCACCAATGAAGAATGTTTCAAAAACAGGGGAAAATTTTCACGCTACGGGCAAGAAGACGCAAACGAGGTTGCGTAGGTCAGCTAGTCTATATATATAAAAATTAAACCCGTTTTCTGTTGTCACGACATAGCATGAAAACGGCTTGACCGATTAGGCTGATTTTTTTTGTAGTTTTCTAATACTCTGTACAAGGTTCTTATAAAAAAAAATATTAAGAAAATCTCTCAGAAAGATTGAAAAATGTACATTTAATTTTGCATATATTTTAATAAAAGCGCGTTACGAAGTTCGCCGGGTCAGCTAGTATAAAATAAAGTAGCATAAAACGTAACCTATTATCCATAGTATTGACATGAAATGAGTAATGAAATAATTCTCCAAAGATTAGTTGGAGATAATATCTGCCAGAAAAATCTGAGCAAAACTCGAAGTTCCAATCTCATTGTTACAATACAACACAAAGGTTCTTCAAACTTTGCGTAACTTTAGACTTCGTTTCGCAATTTTTTAAAGTTCATTTTCTCTAATGAGGTCAGAAGTTCTTAATCATTTGATACATTGTTGTTATGTATTATTTTTATCCTTGTGGGTAGATAATCAGTCATTTCTACATCGCACAGTCAATTTTGATGAAATTTTAAAGTTCTAATCCGTCTTAAGACAAAGCGTGAAGATGAATCGCTTGAATCTTTTAACACTGGTGATAATTGGTTTTACAATCTATTAGCGTGGGTTTAAGTATTATGATAACGCCGACGCCAAAAAATATTTGAAAATACAATTAATTTAATGCTATTAATCGTTATAGTTTTCATTGCTGAATTTTTAATATTTTACTCGATGTGTGCGAGTGAGAAGGATTGTTTTGTAATTCTCAAGATGTGACATAAACGTATTTTCTTTAATACAGGTATATTTTATTGGCATAGTTACCTTTAAAAAGGCTATACTCTATGCGCTGTAGCTTGGTGCGGGTGACAGTTTCAGTAACACTTCGTTTCACTCTTCAAAGTTGCCGCGATTTATAAATTATGACTGAGTATTTCAGCTGTACCACATTCGCAATATATTAAATCATTAATAACTGTAGTAAATTAAATTAAACCAAACCAGAATGTTCTAATCTACAAATAAAATCAAATTTAATGAAAAATTAAGCAGTGTTATGCGTATGACGTAACGCCATAGAAGTATTTAGTGATGGGATGTGCTGCTACGATGGATAGTCGATATTTTTCATAATAAAAAATGGTAATTTTTTATTGTTAAAATTGGTCTATAATTATAGTAGTATATATTGTAGTAAGGTTGTTTAAAAGGTTGCTAAGTAAAAATACATTTTATTCGTCCAAATTCATTTCAAAATCGTCATATCAGAGTCAGGAACATCTGAATTGTCACTCAATTCATCATTTGAATCTGTGACGGATATTATTAACGAACAACAACCTCCCTGGCCTGACTACCCAAAACAGTTTATTTTTGTATGCTTAGACATGGTAATAACAACGAACTCAACAAACAAATAACAGTTACACTGCACAACTGAATAACACACTCATTTTCATAACAATATTAAAGAGAACTAGATTTATGCTGCGAGTATCGTATGCAATAAAAATTAATTGCATAACGTCACATCCCTTAGTTATGTGATACTGATAGATGTCAACGTCGTACAGGCAAATGTCACCCGCACCATGCTACAGCGCAACGAGTATAGTTAAATTGTTTTAAAGATGTTGAAGCCAATAAATACGTATATCAAAGAAAATTTATAACTAATAACTTGAATGTTGTTAGTATCATCAGCCTTGCCTGCTGACAAATTTATATCTTTTTTTTAAGAATTTGTATGTTTTCTTATAAATTTATTATTAAAATAAGTAAATATTCTCCCACATCACATCAATTGCTCAATTAGTCGCCTCTTACGACACCCGTACGTACGTATTTTTCATTGAAGTTCGGCTACTATTGATTAAACCCTGAGCATTCTTTAATAAATGGTTTATCCAACACTATTTCTTTTTAAATTGGAAGTTGACCACAACTTCCAATTTAAAAAGGTTCCAATAAATAAACTAACTCATAAGCTTCTTAAAATTAGTATCCACGAGACAAATATTTCATCCCCATCTTTTGGAAAGACACACAGTGCGCTTGTCAATATTGATAGTTGGATCTACACTGTGCACTTGTCAATATTGATAGTTGGATCTACACTGTGCGCTTGTCAATATTGATAGTTGGATCTACACTGTGCACTTGTCAATATTGATAGTTGGATCTACACAGTGCGCTTGTCAATATTGATAGTTGGATCTACACTGTGCACTTGTTAAAATTGATAGTTGGATCTACACGGTGCACTTGTCAATATTGATAGTTGGATCTACACAGTGCGCTTGTCAATATTGATAGTTGGATCTACACTGTGCACTTGTCAATATTGATAGTTGGATCTACACAGTGCGCTTGTCAATATTGATAGTTGGATCTACACTGTGCGCTTGTCAATATTGATAGTTGGATCTACACTGTGCACTTGTCAATTTTCATAGTTGGATCTACACTGTGCACTTGTCCAGACTCTTTCTGTTTTGCTAAATGTTGCGTAATTACTTCAAATTGACCTATCATGTTAGGTGAAATGCAATACGAAATATAGCTTATATAAATAACTAAAAAAAACTATGATTGACTGACTAAACTTGGTCACCGGCTGATTCCTAGTTAAATATCCACTAAGATTAAGAAGGACTATGGATCAATTTATTACTTACTGTGAAAGGTATGGGAACGGGATACATTAACGAGGATAATAGAAAAGGGTTAGATGCCCGGATGCTTTGGCAGCCCGTCAAGTGAAACTTCCTGGCAGGGAGCCGTGACCGCTTGAGAGACGTGTCACGATGCCGATTGTTGGTCCAAGTTAAAAGGACCAATGGCTACTTTTGAATTCATGCATGTGACGTAGAGATAGTGCTATATCTACCGTATTACCGTGAGAGATTTAGTATTCAGTCGGAGTGATATGGCACGACTTCACAGAAAACTGTTGGTAATCTGTTAGAGGACCCAAAACCTCCTTCCCTCTGATTCTCGGAGAAAGGACACACAGGGCAACTCCTAAGAAACAGATATTTATGATCGCAGGCATTCACTTTTCATTTTATTAGGTGTCTGTTCATTTGCTTCTGGTGTTACGCTGCAGTATGTTATGTTGTATGTGGAGGCCGCCACAGTAATTTCAAATTACATTTATTCCTTAAATGCTAATGGAAGTAGATACGGTAGCTACTTATGTCTGTCTGTTTGTTCTGGCTAGTCTCTGAAACTTTCACGGACAGATAGTTGAATGTAGGAGTAACTAAGGGCAATTTCATTACAAAAAAAAAAACTATTCGATTCAAAGGCAACTAAACTCGCTGATATTACCGCTGAGCACAGCTAGTATTTGTATAAAGTTCAAGTAGTTTCTGGGTTACCTAAAACCATTACGTTCCTTAGGATTGGAGCTTTGGCCATGAACGCATATTAAATCACTTGCGCCACACAAAACTAACATGAGCATAGCGGTACCGTGCCCCGTAAAGGCTTAAAGGTCAATCATAGCAATCGGATATCTATAGGTATCGAGCCCTTCTGCACCAGTACCTACCTATCTTAGATCTCGTATAGCGGTTAATACTCTTTATACAATATGATTTTTGTTCTTACTACCTGAGCCCTGCGGATTGAAACTACTCTAAAAAAGTATCGTAAGTTACTCCTTATATCATCAGCTATCTGCCAGTGAAAGTCCCGTCAAAATCGGTCCAGCCAATTCAGAGATTAGCCGAAACAAACAGTCAGCCAAAAAAAAAAAAATTGTATATGTGATGGTGTTCTCACGGCCACGGCGACCAGTCTCAACAGAGACCAGCCAACCACGCAGGAGATATTATAGCGCATAAGTGTGTGCTCAAACTCAGGTGCACTTTCTGTTCCCTCTCTTTCATAATCCGATGGGACGATTAACCGTCACGATCAGACAATGCAACAATGCAGCATGGTAACCCACACCATAGCGGCCTGATGGTCCTTCTGCATCACACACGCACTCACAAACGAAATACAACAGCACGAACGCTGCCATTTTGTGTTGATCCTCTGTGCGAGGGTAATACCGCCCCGGTCTAACTAATCAATAGCTTTTTGACTTTCACTGATCTTATTTACACATGATAATACTCTTATGTTCTAGTATTTACCTATATCTTGCCATTCCAATTATTGTTCTATTAAGAAAAGTATTTTTTCGGATTCTTAAATAAATGTTGTAATTTAACTAAACTAAATTTGGAACTATGAAAAATTATAGTTTAAATTATTAAGTTATTCCTTTAAAAAAATAATCACTAAATTATTTTCGATTGAATTCGTAGAGTATGTTTCCTGTATTAACATAAAACAGTCGATATGGTAATCTATAAGTCTATCTGTATTAATATATGTAATGTAAACTCCCAGCTTTAAACAAAATGTCACAGACTCATGTATAAAAAATTATAAATATTCCGGACATCTAACACACAACGCCATCTAGTCCCAAGCTAAGCAGAACTTATGTTATGGGTACTAGACAACAGATATGAATACTTATATACTTTTTTTTGTAAATACATACATATTATACATAGAAAACACCGAAACTTTAAAACTAATATTTTTAGATCATACAAACATTTGGTCCGAAACAGGATTTGAACCCATGACCTCAAGCACATTAGTCGCATTCACTTCCACTGTGCCACCGAGGCAGTTAGGGCTTTTTATAGGTTAAACCTATAAAAAGCCCCGTATTCATGGTAAACTTTGGTTTATAAACGGAGTTTATCAACACGTTGTTGAGTTGCTGGCAATACTGCGTGTTTCAAAGTTGATAACAGCAGTTGATAAGTTCTCGCACGAAGAGCGACAACATCTGTTTATCAACAATTGTTGACGTGTGTGGACGTGTTTACGACCGTTTTTAACATGGCAGTAGTGTGGAGCAATGATAAAATAATGCAATTAATATAAGTAAGTATTTAAAAAAAAGTGTATGACCGCCTTAAATTACGAACACGCTAAAAGCCGAATAAATCTCTACGAAGGTAGTCAGACAGATTTATGCGTTAGGCGGCCTGCACGAGGCTAATGGATCTTTACTCTTCTTCATTCACACTCCACTAGTTAGCTGACTTTAACGTGGGTGACTTCAATCCTGTTCTCTCATTGGGATAAGCGCTATTAGGGACTCGTTAGGGTCGAATACGTGATCTGGTTACCATTAAGAGATACCATATAAGATTGTACATGGTGTCCTTATTTATGGAATAGTTTGAAAATGGCGAAAACATGATGTTCAACTGCATTGCAACAAAATACTCAGCTTTCTCAGTCGTAAATAACCAATGTAGATTTTTTATCAAAGTTTTTTTAAGAACCTTACTCATTATTGTTGCAATCCGGTTTGAAAAGTTTAAACCGTTGCGGTCTGAGTATACCATTATGAAGATAAAGTTCAAATGACCTGTAGTAATGCTTTTTGCAAATATGTATTTCTCTCTATCCCTCTTGAAAAGGTTCGAAAAAAGATGTTTTTTCAAAAATACAGTAACAATCAATTAACATTGTGTATAGATTTTTCTTGATTGGTCAATTTATGTAGTCCGGTAATTCGAGTGAATGCATTATGTATTGTATTATGTAACCTTCTACAGATTTACTGTTTTTGATTGTGATAGGATTTAAATCACCTAAATCAGATAATCTTTTGTGCTCACGAGCAGGTGCCACAATATTTAAAGTATAACGACTTCAAACACTGAGCTGCTTTCTTTATCGGATGTAAAATATTTTATCCTAATATGTAAATAAATGAAAAAAATTAATAACGAATGCGGTAAAAAAAACATACCGTGTAGTAATCGTATTACCAGCTAAACTAAATCCTTACAGATATAATTGACCCTTTCGAATCAGTAATATTGCTAGAGATAGTATAAATTCACAGAATTTCACAGCCACACATAAAAAGCATAACATTTGAATTATAATTGAGAAATAATTTACCGTGGGAGAGCCACGCTTCGGCATGCATGGCGTCCCACGACCGGAGTGATACCACGGCCTCACAGAAAACCAGTGTGAAATAGCAGTTGCGCTGTGTTTCACCGAGTGAGTGAGGATACCAGAGGCCCATATCCCAACCCCGTCCCCATCCTTCTCCCCATCCCCCAAAGGCCGGTAACACCTCCGGTGTACATGGGTGGCGGTAATCGCTTACCATCAGGCGAAACGTCCGCTCGTTTGCCACCAATTGCATAAAAAAAACAAGTTAACTGGATCCGAGCATAACCATTGGAAAACTCCTTTATTGTTCATGTTAAGTATTCCCACATTTATCTAGATCTGAATGACTGTTAATCAATGATATTGAAGGTGATGGTTCTCATCGGAGGCTATTGTTCATTTGATAGACATCTAGCCTAGTTTACATCAGATATGTATCTATAAGAATTTTTAGATTTCTAGAACTCTGTAGAACTATTGATTACAAGACGCCAGTTATCTGGACGACCAAATTTTTTTATTATTTATTAACTGGGCGCTGAAAATATATCCTTCGTCGCGGGACACTTTATAACCAATTTGAAATAGACACTAAGAACATCCAGACTTTAGAACAAGTGTTTGTGAATAACACAAAGTGTTATTTCACAGGACCGGCTCTTAACACAGTAAGAAGCTGCTAGATGACCGCTTTACCTGTGAAATTTTATTTTACAACTTTATGCACAAGATGTACAATGGCGGACTTAATACCATAGGCATTCTCTAACAGTCTACCTTCAGGTGGTGCGGACATGCATGTAAGGGTGCACTACACTTTGAATAAATTATTTGAAAATAGACAAAAAAGAAATAAAAATTAAGTAATATGAATATATCTAAGTATACATAAAAAAAAAATATACATACCTACATATATATATATATATATATATATTATATATATATATATATATATATATATATATATACATACACATACATACACACATAAATACATACATACTAAAATAGTATCAAATTTGTGATAATTCTGCTAGGTTTTGGATGAGGAGAGCTCGTACTTTGGCCTTGAATGAATCACGACTGGGTGCTGTTCTGATTTCCTTGGGAAGAGCATTCCAGAGAAGGACAGATTGAATATGGAAGGAAGAATGGACGCATGCAGAAGTGTGGGAAGGGCATGACAAAAGGAGGTTATTTGTGGAGCGGAGGTTTCGGTCATGATTAGAACCCAGGAACTGGAAGGAGCAAGTCAGGTAGGTAGGCGAGTCAGGAGAGTTGAGAATAGAGTAGAGAGTTGTTAAAGCGCGCAGATGACGACGCTGACGAATAGGGAGCCAGTTTAATTTGAGACGAAAGGAGGAGATATGATCATATTTACGAAGATTAAAAATGAATCGAATGCAATTGTTCAGAAGTCGGTCGTATTTGTTGAGGAGATCTGCATTCAGGTCGTAGTAGCACACATCATCATAATCAAAGATGGGTAGAATTAAGGTTTGCACCAACATCGTTTTTGTCTCAGGAGGTAGAAAGTTTTTGAGCCGGTATAACGCCCGAAGGGTACCTGTAACTTTCTGACTCACACTAGTAACCTGGGTTTGCCAACTAAGGTTCTTATCTATAAACAAGCCTAGATTTTTCACCGAGGAGCTTAGAGGGATGATTAATCCATTAAATAATATAGGTGGCAGTGTATCTGGATCTAGCCTTCTGGTCATACGTTGACTGCCCAAGATGATAGCCTGGCACTTTGTAGGGTTCACTATCAAACCGAACTTATCAGACCAACCATTGATAGTTTCTAAATCGTGGTTTATCATGGTAATAGCCTCTGTTATATTGTCTACAGCAGCATGATAATATAGTTGTAAGTCATCGGCATAGAGATGGTACGCACACTGAAGATTTTGAGTGAGAAGATTAATGAAAATAGAAAATAATAGAGGAGAGAGGATGCCACCTTGGGGGACACCAGAGTTAAGGTCACACCATATGGAGGTGGACTCATCGACACGGACAGACTGCTGGCGCCCTCGAAGATATGAAGAGAACCATTCCAGTTCATCAGGTGATATCATGTGATACGAGAGGATAGACAGGAGAACGTCGTGACTGACAGTGTTAAAAGCATTCGAGAAATCAACCAAAGCCAGTACAGTAACTTTGGAATTCTCAATTGCCGTACGAACGTCACCGGTCACTTTCAGGAGAGCGGAAGTTGTGCTATGACCAGGTCTGAAGCCTGATTGAAAAGGGCATAGTAAGTTATTGCGATACATAAATCGTGATAACTGTTGATGTACACACGTCTCAAGCACTTTGGATAGGAAGGGAAGTATGGAGATTGGGCGGAAGTGATTTAAAAGGGTAGGATTAGAAACTTTAGGGATGGGTATAACAAAAGCGTTACGCCACAGTGATGGGAAAGTCCCTGAATCCAGTGAAACATTCACAATATGCGTAATGCCATGAAGAAGATGATCAAGGATAGGGGCAACCATACGGCGGTCGATGTTGTCACTACCCATTGCGTTGGACTTAAGGGAGAAGATTATCTTTTTGATATCATCTGATGAAACTAGAGAAAATTTAAAGAAATCAATATTGGGGCGGGGTAGGTCATCCAGGTACTTAAGTGTACGACTCTTAGTTTGGTGATCAAATTGGGGAAGAGAGGTGAAATGTCGATTAATATCATCCAAAGCGAAGGTCGTTGGGGAGTTGGATTTCCCGGATTTACCGATACCCAGAGTGCCAAGGAACTTCCAAATATGGGAAGCAGAGGCACAATTAAGACCATTGATAATGTGGCAGCGTTTAGCATCACGTACCACCCGATTACACCGATTCCTTTCAACTCTGTAAAGAGACCAGTTAGTATCATTTCTGCTTTTTCGAAATTTTCGAAAGGCTTTGTCTCTGCGTCGCATTGCCTCGCGAACATTCTTCGACATCCAGGGGACCCAGGGGAAATTCAGTGTTATTTTGTTTTTTTTTTATGAAATAGTGGATAAACGAGCGGACGGATCACTTGTTGGTAAGTGATTACCGCCGCCCATGGTCACCAGAGGCGTCACAAGTGCATTGCCGACCTTTGGGGAATTGGCGGGGTGGAATGGGTATGGGCCTCCGGTATCCTCAATCACTCGATTAAACACAGCGTAAGCTCTATTTCACACTAGTTTTCTGTGTGGCCCTGGTATCACTCCGGTCGAGCCGGCCCATTCATGTCGTAGCGTGGCTCTCCCACGTGGCACTCCCGAAAAAGTCCCAATAAACTATTCGTTATTCAACATGTTCCAATATGGTAAAGATATTCCTTAGTTTTACGAATTGAATTTTAACAGAAAATACGTCTAGAATATCTACAATTAATGTTGTCATGTAATTTCTATCATAAGACAAATACCGTTCGTATATTTACATTTGTATTTAACGTAACAATTACATAGACTAAGATAATATCACTGTGTTATAGGATTGTATTATTTAATTATCTTCTTCCACCTCCCTCCCCTCTCCCAAGTCTCCTCTAAATTGTGATAATAGGTTGAATTTAGAACGGGAATAATAATTTCATACATTGTTTTTGTGAAACTTGAACCGTTCACACAGCGCACGCAATGGAAGTTCTCAAAATTAATCATTTTACCCCATTTTTGCAGCATATTTCACTGATACTCCTCTGTTTTTAGTCTATCCGGTCGCTAGTATTTTATAACAGAGTATATTGAATATCAAGTATCAGTGACAGATGCACAAATTATCTTATTGTGCGGTCACACTGCATTCTTGACAGGTAGGGACATATTACAACAATATAAAATCACGGTACTAAATTAGATGCGACTGCACGTTTGGCCTAGTGGTTAAGCGGTCGCCACGCCGTTCCCTACTTCGCCAAGTGTTGTGGGTTCAAATCCCACATGGGACAACACTTTGTGTGATCCACAAATTGTTGTTCTAAGTCAGGATGTTCTTTGTGTCCGTTTCATGTATAGTGTAGTGTAGAGTATGTGTGTTTGTCGTTGTCTTTAAAAAAAAAAAGAATGATTATACATATAACGATGTTTAATTTCTACCTTGAACTCGTCGTAATAAATAAGTTTATGCGTCTAACCACGTTTAATTCAACCTATGACTACTCCTTCTACTATTAAATATTTGATATCCTTGCGGTCATCTGTTTTCCTTTAACTTAACAATTCACGAGAGAGATACCTTCTAGATGGTAACTCCTTAAAACAATCATTAGATTGCATGTGCTTCGTAGTGGTTTAAACACCTTGTATGATAAACAAATTGTTGTTGTTAAGTGTGTTCTTTGAGTCCACTTGATGTAAATGTAATGTAAAATAGCAAAAAAATGTAATGTCTTCGACAGTACAGGATATTTTTTTATTGCAAGATTTGTCTTTCAAAGTACACAATACTTCATGATTATCGTCCAACTGTTTATTTTATTTATGATATTAAATTGGGGGCAAACGAGCAGACGTAACGCCAGGTGGTAAGCGATTCCCGCCGCTCATGGACACCCGCAACACCAAAGGCGTCACAAGTGCGTTGCCGGCCATTGGGGAATGGGGGAAAGGGGATGGGGTATGGGCCTCTTGTATCCTCACTTACTCGGTGCGCTATTTCACACCAAGCGCCGTTTGATATTTAAAACTTTTGTAGAATGAAAATATATAGAAATAAATGTTTGTTTGTAATCTCAAATTACAGCACAGCTTTTTACTAAATGCATGTAAAAATACTGTACTATTTTTTTTATTTTTGTCCGTCTGTCTGTGTGTCGGGCGACAGATAACTGATGATGTAAAGAGTAACTTACGCTACTTTTTTAGACTAGCTTCGCCTCGCAGACGCAACTACGCGGGGCTCGGCTAGTCATAAATACGCAAATAAATAGAACTCGACAGCTAGTTAAATTCAAGCAAGTTTATATTCGCCTATTCTACTTTGTAGCGCCAATATCAAATTACCCACATTAATACTCGTATGTATCATATCATAAGAGACTTGCGAGTTTCGCTTCAAAAGGGCCTAGTTCTTTGAGCCGTAGTTACACTGTTCCCTACGATTATGTAATTCATCGTCATCAGCATGTCGCAGTAGAGGTCTAAGGACATAGACCTCTCCAGTAGCACGCCACTTAGTTCGATTCTCAGCTTCTCGCATCCAGATCCTGCCCGCTATCTTGCGTAAATCATCACTCCACCTGGCCTGTGGACGTCCTACACTACGTTTACCGAGACGCGAGCTATGTTGGAGATCCTGATCCTTTGCTGGATCACCTCGTTTCTTATACGATCCCTCAGAGAAACGCCGAGTATAGCCCTCTCCGTAGTACGCTGAGCGACTTTAAACTTGTGGACCATCCGTATCGTAAGTATCCACGTTTCGGCTCCGTGTGTCATTACGGGTAGGACACACTCATTGAAGACTTTCGTCTTTAGGCACTGTGGGATCGACGATATGTAATTCTGTCAATGGAATTTTTATTGCAGCTGTAGTAATCTTGATTATTGTTGAGATATATTAAATAAGGAGGGTTTTAACAGACTAAGAGTATGTTACTGGGAGGATTTAGTAACATTAATATATGTATGAAAAAATTCAAGAGCTTTATTTACAGTGCCAAGAGACTGTACGACCAAACAAGGTGTGAATGAAACATCGAAATCGCTGCCACTTTTAAATCACACCAGACAACAATAGCGTAAAATCGTATTTGCCATACAAGCGAGTTGGTTGTTAAGAACTGATTTCTAATTTGGAAAATTGAATTCTAATAAAACAGGCGTATTTCTTCTGCCTATACAATACCTGGAGAAACTGGATGTTGCCAATTTATGGGCAGAAAATCATGTTACTGTATGGTCGAACTGTACATAGATATTTATTTTATTGATCGTTTATTGTCAATAATAAAACATGTTTATATTAATTGCTAGTAGTCTTTTAAATCTTGCGCGATTGTTATATTGGGCCTCTAAATGTCAATACTGCATGCCCGTTAATATTGATTAGCTATAATAATTAATAATTAATAAAAATAATTATCTCTTTAACTTTAAAGAGATAATTATTTACAAGATATTTGGAATATCTAAAATTAGGGATGCTACATCTTTCTACATATAATTATTTACAAGATATTTGGAATATCTAAAATTAGGGATGCTACATCAAAATTATCGTGCATCGTTATTTTAACAATCAACAGGAATCGGCTGCTCTTTGAATGCTAAAATAAATGTTTTTCTTCTTTCAATAGTTAACAAAATATCGGTGGTAAACTTTGCTATTTATTTCTGTTTAAATGTGAATAGAACTGATGAGCCAAATAAGACCAACAGTGTTGTTGACAAACTAAATTGTAGTTGTATACAGAGGTTTCGTTTTGACTCTGGCGGTTAGCATCAATGTTCCCAATGTTGCCTCTTTTTTTGTTTATATTTTTTTTTTGTGGAAATCCCATCAGGTGCCTCTGACTCGTGGCTATGTCGGACTCGAACAGACTAAAAACCGCACACCGTCTCGGGTACTACAAGCCAAGGAACCAGGTGCACCCTCGAAAGGAAGTCTCTGGTACATCTACGGTTTCTAGATACCCCTTCTGTGTAGGAGCCCTGTTGTTTCTTTTCTATTTAGAATTTTTACTTTATAGAGTTTGCGTCGCCACCCCGGCCTGCTTCTGTCTCTTATAGTACGAGTATTATGATGAACGATCCTAAACCACCTAGGCTGTAGATAAACGAGCTCTTACCAGTTTTCATATAGACTGTCACATACGTCTTGCAGTGCCACTTGACAACATGTGATATTCAATGCGTTGTAAATAATAACCCAGCAAACCCATGCTTACAATTTTGTTATTTAATTACCAAGGAGAGATCTGTCAAGACCAAACTTCTGAAGAGTTATTCTCTTAAAGTAAACGGGTGTATGTGGCAATATAATTTCAACCCATATTTTCAAGCACTTTTGTAAATGTAATTATGACGAAGTTGCTGTTCTGTATGACCAAAGTACTCGTAGTATGTTTTATTTTTGTGGTCGGTTAGACATGGATGTAAACACTTACATTTGAGTTATATTACATTTTATACTTATGTAATATAACTCAAAGAAAATTATTTGTATCGTTTTTTAGGGTTCCATACCCAAAGGGTAAAATGGGACCCTATTACTAAGACTTCGCTGTCCGTCTGTCACCAGGCTGTATCTCATGAACCATAGTAGATAAAACAACAAATACTAAAAAACAGAATAAAGTAAATATTTAAGGCCCTTACAACAGTCATGATTTTTGCTAGTTTTTAGTCGATATTGATAAGGGCAACACGATAATGGTACGGAACCTTTCCTGCGCGAGCCCGACTTACACTTGGTCGATTTTTTACAAATATTGATTTAATAGCCTGATGTGGATTACAATACCCACACAGTAAAAGTAATTTTAAATCATTTATTCTGTGTACATTCGTAAATTTGACCAACTAATATTAGTTACTTTACATGTTGCACACGGCATTATGATCCCAAACTAGGTAGATATTCTATAGTATAGTATGTGTGGCGACTTCCACATACAGCGCAACAGCGACACACTATAGCGCCATCTACCGAAGATGCACTGAACTACGAAGTAACGCACTACACGGAGTAACTACAAACCTGAATCGCGCAATAAATAGTTCTCGCGCCGATTATCATGTATACAACATCCCAACATAAACTGTTGGGCAGTAACCCGCCAGGCATGATCACCTCGCCTGGTCGGAGGATCCTCCCTTTGTGTTGGGTGGAACATGATACCCGTTCCCCCAAAGTGGTGACCCCGACGTGACCAATTCTACATATGTATTATTATATTAAGTAAAATGTAAGTACCTATGTTCATTGCGAGTCACGTTACAGGGTCTGTCTACTCCTTGAGCATCAGACTGATGCTTATGAGGTGTCTCATGTTAAAATTGTGACATTAATATATTGAAGAAATAGTAGAAATAACACTACAAACAAAGAAAATATTGTTCTAAGATAAAATTAATTTAGCTCAGATCCCAAAGGTCCATACGAACTTCACACAACCTTGTAACAAAAGTTTTAATACATTTCTGGGCAGTTCCCGGGGAAACATTAAAATAATCCCATAGGTATTGCGACTGTTAAACATACTTTTATGTCCTTTAGATATTTGGGAATAGAAAAAGGACATAAAAAGGTTTTGGGTTAGGAACTATATGTTCTTCGTATAGAAAACCGCTGCTAGAATAATTTATGAATCGAGCAGGAAGGTAGTTATAACCCCATACAGCTTCAAAGTTCCGACATAGCCCACAGGATTAGCAAGCTGAAGTGGCAGTGGGCTGGCCATATTTGTCGCAGAACCGATAACCGTTGGGGTAAACGGGTTCTTGAGTGGAGACCGCGTCTCGACAAACGAAGTGTAGGACGTCCACAGGCCAGGTGGAGTGATGATTTGCGCAAGACGGCTGGCAGGAGCTGGATGCGAGAAGCCGAGGATCGAACTAAGTGGCGTGCAATTGGAGAGGCCTATGTAAAAGCTGTGGACTGCGATAGGCTGATAGTGATGATGATGATGACCGCTTCAAACATTCAAACGCCTCGTTGGAACCCATAAGTATTTAGTGTGTAATTTATGTAAATAAATATACTCTGTCTGAGGGAAATCATGAGCAGAATCCAAGCGTAGTGGTCAATACAGGGACTCATTGCGGATGCAGACAATGCAACAATGCAGCATGGTGACCCACACTATGGCAGTGTATTCATATTGGAACTCAAAATTAACTGTATTGTTACAATATTTTGCATATAATTGTACATGTATGTTGCAAACAAACTTACAGAAATCTAAGCTATCTATTATTTTTGTTGCAGTTGTACGAGACGCCGTCAAAATTCGTCAAAACTGGATCCCGAGTGAAGATATCACCGGTATGGATTCCGAGAGGTGCGTATTATTTAAGTTTTAAAATATATATAATTTTGTGGATATATCTTCCTTAACTCTTCATAAATTACTTCATTTTTGCCTTTAACAAATGTAATTGATTTAATGTTCCCTCATCTCATCAAAGGAAGTAGAAGCAGATTATAAAGATGATATGTCAGGGGCAGTTTTAATATCTAAAATATTTGATTTCCCTACCTACAATCAGTTTCCAATTAAAGATGGAAGTCCAAGCACTGTCTCCACTTATTTCGTTGACTTTCAGTTGCGTAGGTCAGTTAACAGCTTCACGTTACACAAATTAGATTGGAAACTGATGTCAATACGCTCGGGGATTGAAAGAGATTTCCTATCTAACTTTGATGCTGGATAACTTGGTCATCTGCTGGAGATTTTAATTTTTCGTTACACTTTCACGTTTTAACTACTCAAACACTCATCACGAAGGCTTGCAAACTTTTTGTACATACAGTAATACGACACAGATTACTTTTCCTTCAGAAAAAGAAACACCTGGTTACTAAATTATAAGTAAATTGTATATTCTTCTACAATTATGTTTTTTTATGGAATAGGGGCAAACGAGCAGATGTCGTCACAAGTGCGTTGCCGGCCTTAGGGGGATGGAGAGGATTTCACACCGGTTTTCTGTGAGGCCGTGGTAACACACCGGTCGAGCCCGCCCATTCATGCCGAGGCATGGCTCTCCCACTTACTATAAAATAATCAAGTTGCACACACACACTTGTGTGATCCACTAATGGTTGTTCTGAATCTGGGTGTTCTTTGTAAAGTCCGTCACGACACTGAATATGTTATTCCTAGTACGTTAATTTTCTACTTTTTTAAAAAGCAAACTAGTTTGGTTAAACGAGCTAAACTGAAGAACTTCTAATAAAAATCTTTTAGTATTGAATAGGCTGCACTGTTGCCTAGTGGTTTAAAATGTCGCCACGCTGCTTTCTACTGCGCCAAGTGTTGTGGGTTTAAATCCTACAACACTGTGTGATCCACAAATTGTTGCTTGAGTCTGGGTGTTCTTTGTGTCCGTCTCGTGTAATTTTGCAAAGTTTCTTACGACACAGGATACATATTCCCAATTCAGTTGCGGGAAAAAAAGGCCGTTGGTCATCGTCAAAGGTCACAGATGAAGAAAAATATTGTAAAAACGGCGGGAAATTATTCCTTTTTGAAAAACACACAAGAAATTGTGCGGCTCATAAGTTTTTATTGTTAACTAAATGATAAAAAAATCTCATGATTATGTCTGTGGTCGTTATGAAAAGCACCAAAATGTAGGACATTTATTTATGACCCTTAATGTACGCAAAAAAGGGGTACGGCGGTAATGTCCACGCTTATAATGGCGGTATTTACGGTTTTAGGTCATTTTGTGTTGGTTAACAGCACGCAGTTTTTTGTGTGATGAATAATTATTATGCACTTTCCAGTAATTTTTCAAAGCTAAGCATTTCTGAGCCACTCATGCAACTATATGTAAGAAGAAAAGTATTGTATTAATACAAAAATTACCCTTACAAAATCATTTGTGCTTTTGCCTGTCTATTCGTTATATATAAGTTGGTGGCAGCATAGTATTTAGTTAAATATTGTAACGAAGAAAGAACATACCAGAAAAAACAATAATAAATAAATAATTCAGACATCTAACACACAACGCCATCTAGTCTCAAGCTACGCAAGCTTGTTATGGGTACTAGACAACTGATATAAACACCCAAACTCCGAAACAAAATATTTGTAGATCGTACAAACATTTCCCGAGACCTCAAGGATAGCAATCGCATACTGCGCAACCGAGATAGTCAATAAAATTATACTGTGGTTTTAAGATTGTTTTTATAAAATCTCCTTTATTCGTCAAAAGGCTAATTTCTCAAATTAGTTGAACCTTAACACGTTACAATATCAATTCTTGATAGACATCCACACTTTTTAACCGACTTCAAAAAAGGAGGTAGTTCTCAATTCGACTTTTTTTAAGTTTGTTACCTTATAACTTACGACTGGGTGAACCGATTTTGGTGATTCTTTTTATTTGAAAGCTGGTGCTTTTCGTGTGGTATGAAATTTAATAGAATACTACTTGTGGGAAGCTGAGGGCATTATTACCAAAACAAGTTATTCAGAAATTAAGAAAATATTTACGAAAGAAAAATATGGCGCTACGAAGTTCGCCGGGTCAGCTAGTTTATCATTTATTTTTTCTCGAATTTAACCGAAATATTAAATGGCTGTATAAATAGTTGTTCAATCATAATAATTTACGTAGCGTATATACTCTAGCTTGTATAATAAGGGCTCAGATGTACCTAAATGTTTAGGCAGAGTTCGTTTCGCAAACTTAGGCCAATTTCGTACGTAATTCTATTAGGCCAATACGTGGGCCTGTGGAAAGGAGACGTGTGGTTTTATTATTGATGGTTTCTCTTAGAAGTATGATCGTGGGGAGGTAAAACAATTACCTATTGAAGCGACACGCGGTACTGAATACTATTGCTTGTACACCAAACTATTTTATATTAGCTTTTGGCCGCGTATATCTGTCCAATACCTGTAAATTTAGTATGTAGAGGGTTTCGGGGACCATACAGCGATCTAGCTAAATCAATATTTGGAAAAAAATTCCAATAGAAATTACCGAACGTAGCTCAATCCATCCTGATGCTGTCAATAAAAAATAGTCTAATTCTGGTTCAAGATAAAAATATCTAAATGAAAAATGTAATTAAAAGCTTTTCAGCTGAAGGTGTACAATAAGAAAAACATATTGATAACATTCAAACTTTAGTAGGGATTGTAAGTAACTGTTAGCATAGATATAAGGATTATTTATACCCCTTGACTTGACTGCCTCGGTGGCGTAGTGGTAGCGTATGCGATTGCTAAGCTTGAGGTCTCGGGTTCGATTCCCAGGTCGGACTAAATTTTTGTATGATATGCAAATATTTGTTTCGGAGTTTTTAGTGTTTTCTATGTATATTAAGTACTAGCTGACCCACGCAACCTCGTTTGCGCCTTCAATTGCCCGTAGCGTAAAAATTTTCCCCGTTTTTGAAACATTCTTCATTGGTGCTCCGCTCCTATTAGTATTACCGTGATGATATATAGCCTATAGCCTTCCTCGATAAATGGACTATCCAACACTGAAAGAATTTTTAAAATCGGTTTAGTAGAGATTACCGAGATTACCCCCTACAATTTAACAAACACACAAACTTTACTTCTTTATAATATTAGTATAGATGTATTTACAAAAAAAAAGTATATAAGTATTTATATCAGTTGTCTAGTACCCATAACACAAGCTCTGCTTAGCTTGGGACTAGATGGCGTTGTGTGTTAGATGTCCGGAATATTTATTTATTATTTATTTTTATTTATACCTATTTACACTGTGTATTTGCATGACTCCGATCGCTACGATCCCCTGCTTATATCCTCAGAGGATTTTTTAGATTTTTGAATAGTTATGTACTCCCAAGTTCACTGGCGAATAAGTGACCAATCTGTTGACTGCATCAAAAAAAACCATTCAAACGTTGATTAAGGTAGGGTTTTCATCAAAATTCTTTAAGGGTTTATAGGACCCTAGGACTAAGAGTTTGTAAGAACAACTGCTAGTTCTTATCCCTGGTTTCTTACTTACTAGAGGAATAAGGTGTGCTTGATTTTAAAAAGCTCTTTGGTCAGGAATCAAACCCGGTCCTGACAGGTCCTGGCTTGACCGGAATGATATCAGGCTGTAATTCAAGAGAGGAAGCTCAAGGGGCGGGTTTCCTCGGTGGCGCATTGGTAACGTATGCTGTGATTCCGGGGTCGGACCAAATATTTATATGATCTGCAAACATTTTTTTCATAGTTTAGGTGTATTCTATGTATAATATGTACAGCAAAAAAGTCTGAAAATATGAATTTGTACCTTGTAAACGTAGTGGTAAAAAAATATTTTGGCGCTGTCCTATAATTTTCTAACTAACCTTATAGAAATCTTGCGAACACAAAATGATATAACGCTCCAACGTTAAATAACTATTGTTAGCGTCTGTTATGAGCAGCCTCGGTGATTTGTCATTCGGTCAGGGTCATTTTTTATCCTAAGCGAAAACACTTGTTTGTTGAGACCATGGCCCTGTAAACATCCAGAAAGCAATCTGGAGAACCTTTGTAAAGAAAACAATTTTTCATAAGTTAATGAAAATACGTTTTGCGATACTTTTATTTTATTTCTTCTTATTTCGTAAACAAATAGATGCTTTGGATAATCGTTTGTGTTTAATGTACGTTTTTGTCGTTACAGTTTTTATATATTAATGGCTAGTGCTAGCAATAGGAACCGATATTTTTTGTGATACTGTTACTCTAGGAATTAAGATAATTTTACTTAAAAACTTTCAAAATTTAGTGGGCAAAAGTATCTTTTCGGGGAAATTGGTGACAATTTATTTAAATTTGGCCTGGCAAAGTGAGTTTACTCTGCTAAATGGAATAGGTATATACGAGCTAGTTACGCAGGACTGGGCTTTTAGGTTTCATTGTCTTCACAAAAGCTCTCCCCGTGGCCGTGATTTCTCTTCTACGACATTTTCCTGAATCTAAGAAAGTAATTCAATATCCGTGCTCTTACAACCAATTCAGGCCAGAAACTCGACATATTGAGTTATTGTCAAAGAATCTGATTATTTTCCCAACTTCTATTCTTCATAAATCGATTATGATGAGAATTCGCAACAGTTCAAATTCTTAATACTTATTCTTTCACGTAATTATGCTAAGGTACTTGAAATTATTTGAAGGTTTATATAACCCTTTATACCTATGTCTTATTTAATTTCATTGTCCTGTATATTCTTTTTATATATAGAGGCTTGTTAGTCCCCTATTACATAAATAAAATTACTTGAAATGTGAAATGTTAACTTACTATTGATTTTGATTATCTATTTTCCCAACCTTTTAGCTAACTTCGCGTCGTTTTCAATAACCTATTTGCTGTTTTTACTAGAGATAGATTATTCAAATCGGTCTGAATTTACCTATAAAAAAAGTGATTAATTCAAAAAGTTTTTTTGAAGTGAAAACTTCTTTAGCGGCGCTGTGTACTTTTTTGGAATGGGTAAAAATGTAAACTCGCGTCAGGTCACGTGACCTGATCGAAAATTCGTAAGACGGATGGAGAGAGGACAGGTGGCGCAGGGCGCTTGCGCGAATGTTCGTGTGTGTATGTAATATAAATTGTCATGTTTGTGTACGATAGCGCAATAAATGAATATTGTATTCCACCACATAAATAATAGTACTTTTATACTGATAATGAAAGCAATTCGTACAAAGTTATTCTCTAACCATTCCAAAATATCAAAAATGCACAACGTTAATATTCAAGTTATCACTTCTGCCGGCACTCTCGGAGTGCAACCCGTCGATTTTTTTTTAAAACAAGCTTTTATTACTTGATAATAAAAAATAACTTTAAGACCTTTCATTTGATACTCATTTTAGGGGGGTTGTTCAGAAATATGTACGCCGCCATTTTGTTACGGCCGCCATTTTGTATTAATAATAATAATACCGATTATATATAATTTTATTGTCATCAGAACCAAATGTATATTTCAAATTTCTAAATTCAATCGAAAATGGAGAAGTAAATCAAATTTAACTTGCAAGATTTGATTACAGACAAACATCTGGACAGCTGAACTAAATAAAATCTTGTAAAAAGTATTTATTCTTCTTTGGACAATTAAAACTTCCAAAAAACATAGATCCTGCATGTGAATAACCGGCTTTAATCATCATGTTAAAAATTTTGACTACTCGTTTCTTCAGTTTTAACTAGAGAGGCGACCCTACCGTACCTTTGGGGTATGGGCCTCCGGTATCCTCACTCACTCGGTGATTCACAGCGCAAGCGCTATTTCACACCGGTTTTCTGTGAGGCCGTGGTATCACTCCGGTCGAGCCGGCCCATTCATGCCGAAGCTCTCCCACGGTGAATATATCGCCTAGTACTTGGATTGTGAAGGTAATGGCAGTCGCTTAACGTAAAAAATCGAAGTACACGTGTCACAGTATACTTAAAACCGACCCTAACCTAGTTTTCGAAAAAGGCACGACGGAAGAAGTCTTTCTAACCTTTTAAATAAATATGATCAAACTAAAACGTTCAAAGTTATAAATGCGATGCGACAAAGGACAGGTCCAAGTACACCTGTATTCTCGGAACAGAGTTAAGTAAGTTAGGTATTCCGAGAAATTCCAAATATAATAAAATCCCAGTTCCATGATTTTGTGAATTGCTTTTATCATTCATTTTCCAACTGTTCCTTTGTTATCGATCAATTCTATCGACAAGTCGGTATGTCCCCAATCAAGTTCTCGGTCAAGATAAATAATTATTCAGCTATTTATTTAATTATGAAATAAATAAGATAGAATGCTATCCTTAGATTTCATTATCTTAGGCACTTAATTTTTCTACATTTTCTAGTGTTTAGAGAGAAAAGTACTTGATGTAAATTTTAAAAAACTTGACTGGTTGCTTATAGAAAATGGTTTTAACAGACAAGTTGACAGAGAGCATAGTGAGGAACAGGGTTCCGCACCTCAAAAGGAAAAAAAACGACATTCTAATAGGATCACTATGTTGTTAATCTTTCTGTCTGTCAAGACCCTTTTTCTCAGGAACGCGTAAAGTATCAAGCTAAAATTTACATTAAATGCTCAGGTCTACTGTCCCTTATAGCTGTGAAAAAAACAAATTCCTAAGCCAATGCAATCAAAAGATACAGCCGTTTATGGTGTAAATTTTCGACACTCGCAAGGGAATCAAAATCCCGTGAATCTTAATATTAAGCAACTTCTTATAGCACAGATAAAACAAAAATTGGGAAATGCATAAATTTTTAGTTACCTACAGGTTTGTACGGAACCCTCGGTGTGCGAGTCCGACTTGCACTTGGCCGGGTTTTTAGAAACTGAATGCTAGAATAGGATTTCCAACGTATCGGTGTCACTTGACAATTCAAACATCTTAAACCCTATGTTTTCTTCTATAAGATAGGACTTAGATTAAATAACGCTTCCCGGCATCTTTCAAACACGCTAACTCTAATTTCGACATGTATTGAACTTATAAAATGATGTTCACTCAAAAATACTTCCAATGATTATTCTGTCTCAAAGTATTTTAAATCAAGTTAACTTAAATATTCATTTTCATTAGACTTTGAATTAATAAATAAATAGTATCTATAAAAGTCACATTCGAAAGTTACCTACATAACTTGTACATGTTTTTATGCAACCAAAACTGATAAAAACAATTGTGTAAGAATGTTGCCATACCGAATAAATATTAACTTTATTTTAAGATTGAAATGGTAGGTATCTAATTATCTTTGACACTTAAAAATAAATGTATGCTACATTTTTACTTTGTAATTACTGACGCGATAATTCGAAATTTTTGACACTTACCCCTAAAAATAAACAATTAGCATGACAGCTAGATACCAATAAGAAACAGTTTTCAAGACCTTTCAACTATTACACGATGCCTGTAATACTTCATGTTTCAAATATCTTTTATACTTGCTATCAAGCAAAGATAAAACCGATAGTAATTACAAATAATTCCTCTTACAAAAGAACCGCAGTAATATATCATTTGAGACGTTTCCTTTTGCGGTCTAAACTTGGCCGCAGTCTTGAACTTAAGAAACATTGACCTCATAATACAATAGATTTCTGAAACACCTTGAGCTTTTAGATATCAAAATTTCTCTATCGATTCTCCTTATATTTGTATACCCAGTCTAAAAACAGAAGTGTCAAGGAAGTTTCTGGCTCAAAAACCTCGGTTGCAGTGTCGGTTTTAAAAAAAAACTACTTTCAAATTAAAGAATCTGGTCTAAATTCGTTCAAGACCTAGAATGTTTTAACACAAATCTTTTAGAAATGGATGTTGCGTGTTACTCGGACGATTAAATTAAGAATTAATAAGTTGCGCAAAGTGCAGCAATGGCGGTTGATAAACACTTTCGCTTTAGGCGAGGCGTATTGACGCATTCTCAAGTGCTACCGGCAAACGCACTGTTCTGGTGACCATGATATACCTTACGACTTATTCTTTTACGTTAAAGAAGTTTGTATGCATAATTCAACATTTTAAAGTTTAGGTTATAAAATCAAAGCTGTTCTGTTCCAAACAAGAAAGAGGATTTTTATTTTATATGGCATGGCATACACACTTTTCATTTTCTATAATTTATATTATTTCTAGGAGTATTAATATACGCTCTGGGTGTGAAAAATGACTATCATGTTGCTCTCTCTCCTATTTTTCATGCGTTTATAAACACTAGTGTTCTATATTTCTCTTATCTCTTAATAATTAGTAATTAGACGACGACTGCTTATAATATATGACTACAAAAGAGTATGACAGAGTGTGTTGATGTAAAATCTTATACAATTTACCGTAATCGAGGCTCCTCGCTTGATGACTGAGTCTGCTGGACCGGTAAAAGAAAACCGGTGTAAAACTGCGCTTGCGCTGAGTTTCACTGAGTGAGTGAGGATACCGGAGACCCATTAAACAACCCCTCCCCCATTCCTCCCTGCCCTCCATCACCCAAAGGCCGGCAACGCACTTGTGACGCCTCTAGTTGCGGGTGTCAATGATCGACAATCGCTTACCATCAAGTGTATCGCCTGACGGTAAGCGATTATATTATATAGTCTGCTCGTTTAGATTGGTTCCTATGCCTATTGTTAAAGATATTCATCGATTTATCTGGATAGAAGAGGCTAAAATCCACTTAATGTTAACTTAGAAAGAAATAAACGTAATAAATATTTTTCAAATCACTAATCGAGCCAAACCTACATATATCTAAACTCATAGCCACCCTACATCGGTGACGCAACATCGAAGCGTCGCTTCGGCGGCGGCGCCGGCGCATGAAAGCTACAAACGGTAGCAGACTGTCGCATTGTTATTGCTTGTTTGTATGTATTTGTGTTACGAAATACGGAATGCGATACGAGCTGCATACCGGATATCAGATAGCGATCGCCAGTGACCGAATCGATTGAAGCGAGAATTTAATAAAATTTGAATGTCAGTGGTCCATGGTATGTTTTTTTTTAAGAAAGTAATTATTATTATTTTCCTATTAAGACGATTACTGCTTTAGGAATGATACTGCGAATTTTTGAAAAGTTAAAAATCTGGCAACTGTTCGTGTATCATGCAATTTTTTATCTCGCGTGGAAGTAGAACCTGTATCGAACCCCTTGAGCTCAAGATAATAAGACTAAAATAAGAGTGAATTGGGCATTACTTTTGCAAAGACATCCGGACTTCTACCTAGCAAACGTTACATTTTTTTTTTTTTTTTTTTCTTAAAAAAGACAACTCTAGCATTAGGAATATACATCCTGTGTCGCGGGGGACTTTACAAACATACATGTAACGGACACAAATAACACCCAGATTCAGGACAACACTTTGTGGATCACACAAAGTGATGTCCCACGTGGGATTTGAACCCGCGGCACTTGGCGCAGTAGTGAACGTTTAAACCACTAGGCCAACCGTGCAGTGATTACTGATATCTTGGGTAGCTTTCTTGTATTGAACTTTTAAGGTGTCATTTACACCAAGAGTTTAGTGGTCGAAGCGGTCATTATGCCGTTTCCTACAGCGCTGAATGTGGTGGATTCGATACTTCCCTTGTGTAAACCACAAATAGTTTTTTCTGAATTTGGATTTTTTTTTATTATATAGGGGGCAAACGAGCAGACGTATCGCCTGGTGGTAAGCGATTACCGCCGCCCATGGATACCCGCAACACCAGAGGCGTCACAAGTGCGTTGCCGGCCTTTTAGGAAGGAGTACGCTCTTTTCTTGAAGGTTTGAAGTTCTGAATACTTAATGTCTTGATGCTAATTTTTTTATTGGTTGTAAAGTCCGTATTACAGGATATTTTACAGGTACAGGAGTTATCTTAAAAAAATCTACCAACAAACTGTAATTCTATTGTATATTTATCTTTCTGCATACAAGTTTTTCTAATAGTTATCTCTCTAATTGCCTATTTGGTGTGTATACCTTCTTCAATATCATCTTAAATTAGTTTTTTATATCTCCTTGGGCATACAATAAAAATAAAGTTAAATTCACAGCAAAAATCCTGCCCATTTAGGGAGCGAAGTTATTACACAAAAACCAACGCAATAAAACACAGGCATAATACTTGAAGATATGGCAATATTTCTAAGCAGCGTTTGTGATGGCAATATTCTTACTGCTCAGTAAATCAAAACGCCTAAGGTTCGCATGCGTTTGGCCAAGTGTAAGTGGCTCACTCGACAAATGGTCTGTTATTCTTAAAGTTTACTATGTTCTGTTTTATAATCCACAATAAATCAAAACACAGTGCACTTACGTGGGGCAAACTATTTGTAGTGTAAAGTTTGTACAAGACAAATATTTCTTATTCAGCTATAAGTAAGTAAAACATAATTTTAAATTTATATGACAGTAAATATTAAAATAAATAACAGTAATCTTAAGACTACAATAAGGTATTGTTTTAAGTTGAGCTTTTAATGATGGTGAATAAGAAGTTATTGCCGTAATTAACGTTCACCATACCGTGGGAGAGCCACGCTTCAGCATTAATTGGCCGGCTCGACCGGAGTGATACCACGACCTCACAGAAAACCGGTGTGAAATAGTGCTTGCGCTGTGTTTCACCGAGTGAGTGAGGATACCGGAGGCTTATCCCCCAAAGTCGGCAACGCACTTATGACGCCTCTGGTGTTGCGGGTGTCCATGGGCGGCGGTAATTGCTTACCATCGGGTGATACGTCTGTTCGTTTGCCCACTATTCAATAAAAAAAAATAAAAAGATCACAATGGTTAAAAGCAAGTTTTACAATAAATTTTGTATATTGCACCTGTTCTGATCCAAAAGACAATTTGCAAACAGTAAGCTACAATAAATTTGTCAAATACAGAATTGTACTCGTTACGTACTTGTGCGAACTCCCACTTATGGTATTTTTTCTCTATAACTTCTTTTAATATATTTCTTTACGAAGCTATTATTTACAAACAATGGTTGTTTTGTTAAACTGAAAAAAATACGAACCACGAGAGGCTGTCTGCCTATTCAAGATATTTTTTAACTGTCAACGTTTACGTTAAGGTTAAAATTGGATTTTCTTTGTATTTTTGGTACGAATAATTTTGAGACTGTAGGCCAGACTTATGAGTTTTTAACTTAGGTTAAATCGACTAGAAAATATCTCTATTAGGTGGGTATAAAAGACGTAACTCTGGTTTCATGTGGTTATTAATAGAAGTGACCGCTAGCCACCAGATAAATGTTACTTTTATGTTTTTTTTTAATTGAATAGCGGGCAAACGAGCAGACGTATCTACTGATGGTAAACGATTACCGCCGCCCATGGACACCCGCAACATTAGAGGCGTCACAAGTGTGTTGCCGGTTATAACATTTCGGACATCTAATTCACAACGCCATCTAGTCCCAAGCTATACAGAGTTTGTGTTATGGGTACTAGACAACTGATATAAATACATATAAACTTCTTTTTTGTTAATACATAAATATTGTAGATAGAAAACATTTACACTCCAAAATAAATATTAGCAGATCATACAAACATTTTGTCACACTACACACACTCGAATATTCTTGAGCTTCACCAAAATAGACCTTCTTTTATACAATTTTTTTCTTATCAAATTCGTCCGACTGAAAAATATCTAATTTTGACGAAACAAACACATAATAAGAACAAACATTATTACATTTTAAATGACCCTCCGGCATTTGCCGTGACCTTGGAGCTGTAAATCCGCTGGGGTTTAGCACCTGTCGCCATGCTACAGGGTCGCAGGGCTGCCACACTAACGAACTTTTTAGTTAACTCGAGTAAGAAGAAAATCACTTATGACCAGCTAGCATGCATGCAACGGTTAATGAATGTGGTCAGAAGAAAAAGAGGTGTGTCAGGACAGTAAGAGGAGATCAAATAGCTTTAAGCGTAAGGTGATTACTTATGAATATAAGTTGCTTTTACTTTTATAAGCTACTATTAATTACTTTTTAAACTAATTAAATCCTACGTTTTTGCCCACGTTGTATATATTGCTGTTGTGAGCCCCGGTGGCGCAATGGTAGCGTATGCGACTGCTGACCTTGAGGTTTCAGTAAGATTCCCGGGCCGAACCAAATGTTTGTATGATCTGCAAATATTTGTTTCAGAGTTTGGGTGTTTGTTATGTATAATATGTATATATTTACAAAAAAAAGTATATATGTATTTCTGTCACTTGTCTAGTACCTATAACACAAGCTCTGCTTGGTTTTGGACTAGATGGCGTTGTGAGTTAGATGTCCGAAATATTTAATATTATTTATTAAATCTCCTTTTAATTCTGTTAGTCACCTGTTCGGGTTGTCAATTAATACGAATGTTTATACGACCAATTTTACAATGAATTCGAATGATTTCGAGACTATTCTTGAGATCGCCTAAACTCATTGTCAAAATCGTAAAGGCAGTAAAAAATCGAGCTTAATAAACAAAATTACTATAATTTTCGCAGTATTGTTGGTTTACAGCAAAATTAATAAAATAAACATTAAATTTGATAAACATCGAAATAAGGACTTTTTAAGTCCAGTAGTAGCATTCACAAGTGCTTGTAACAATTATTAATTTAATTATTCTTTACATAATCAACAAAATGTTTACTATGCAGTTTAAAGCCTATGTTTCACGTTTCTTCGGATATTCGTTTCTTTTAAGAAACTTTTTTGATTTACTAAAGAAAACAATAGGATAAAATTAGAACGTCGACCCCGACTCCAGGGATATCCTTTCGAGGGTGGGTGCACCTAGTTCACCGGCTTCTAGTGAACGAGACGGTGAGCGGTTTTTAATCGGTTCGAGTCCTACATAGCCACCAGTCGATTGCACCCAAGGGGATTCCCGCACAAAAAAAAATAGAAAGTGAATTATATTCTAAATATATGAAAGTGACAACCCTATCACCAACAAGAACACAAAAGAAACGGGTTACGAGGTTTTCAATCTTATTACAACGAGTTTAAGCTTTATTGCTCACTATTTGTTTAGGTTAGATTAATATAAATGTGTTATTTCGCGTTGTCTTAAATCTATGCTGATTTACTGCAGGTAATGTATTTACTGAGGATTTAGATGAATTATTTCAGTCATAGGATATTTTAATTGGGCATACTTATTTGTTTATAGAACTTAACAAATGTTCTTTTCATTCGAGACCGTGGTACTCGTATCACACCGGTCGAGCCGGCCCATGCATGCCGAAGCGTGTCTCTCTTACGGCAAATATTTATTTACTATAAACAGTTTTTTTTAATTAAAATAAGGGGTAATATTATACTTAGTACTGCCCATTTTTAATCAAATTTTGTTTCTTGAATGTTTACATAATAAAATCTATTTCTGAGCAAATTTCACGGAGATCTGTTAAATCACAAATATCTGAACTGAAATGAACTGAAAATCACAAAGATCAAATCTAATGAGTTCTACATAATCAAATCTGCGTATAATGGAAGAGAATATTTTTACCATAATTCTTTAGACACCTGAACACGTGAATATGTTTAATGTCCTTATGTTATTGTTACGGGCTGGGTATTAAATAAATCAAAGTAGTCGATTGATTACCAAAAAATAACACAATATTTATTAATAACATTTTTAACAATTACAAATTACTAAATCACTCGTTAGTAGCACTAGAAGATCTCTTCGATGTTTATTCGCTGTATCTTGAAACAATACTGCCCCGACGGCTAACACGTTCCGCTTTTATATGGCTGTCGAAATAACTCGAATGTACGAAAATATTCGATCGTAGGTTCTAGGCTAAATAGATTATTCTAGAGCTACTTGTAGTGCCATCTAGCGTCGAGAAATCATCATAATGCCCACAGTTGCGCGCTTCCCGACACTAGATGGCGCTGTCCTCAATTCAATCTAGATTATTCTCGTACAAACGAGATTCATCTGGTTATGGCGCAACATAATTATGATCTGTGACAAGATCTTGTTTATATGAATGATCTGTGACAAGATCCAACAAAAACTACTTATCTTAAATTTGCTTATCGTAAACAAGGTAACAAGATTATGAGAAATTTCAAGTAAATTTAAACCTTATTGACATTAATAACAATAATGGAAACACGACTTTAACATCAAACTCATTTGGCTCATCATTCTCAGAATATCTTTCATCTCATCTCAAAACTTTGATTAAGTTAACGATTAAATGTCAAGATGAGAGCTGTCGAATGATTTCTGAGTGAGTGACGTCAATGATCTAAGTTTTGGATGTTTTAATTAAGTTAAGCCCTGTTTAGGAGGCGCTTGTCATACTTTTCATAATAAATGTTGTATAGGCATTTAACTGTCAAGTTTTACTAAGCCAATTAAAAGATAACTTGAAATTGCTTAAAAATTTTAATAGTACCAAATGACAAGCACCAGCTTTCGAATACCAATTCGATACAAGATTCGAGGTAATCGGTAGACCTGGCCCATAACTTTCCTAGTAAATAAAAACTTAGACTTATTTTATCCGTGTGTTGTGTGATAGATTAAAAATACGAGTGTCACCAAACATGGTAAATCAATGGATGCAAGACACCGTCTTTGTTGTAAAACTTTGTTCTAAAGAACAACTATCTTGTTTTTAAAAAGAGACCTTTTTGACGAGGTGAATAATCCCTTCGTATTGTGGACGGGTACTGAGGAGCCAGGTATTTGGTGATTCCACTAAAAACCACCCCGGCTGCTGGTCTCAGGCGTCCTGCTCTTGAGAGGACCTGGACCATAGGAACGTGTTTATATTTGATCTAGTTTCAGTAAAACACAGCCTGTACTTCCTCTTTTATTCAAACGTTTAATTCATATTATGTTCCGAGATCGTAACATAAGAGGAAATTGTAAATGCAATTGGAAAATGCTCTATCTAATACAGGTGTTATTATAATGACAGTGGAAACTCCCGTACGTACTGTTTCATGTTACGTCACAAGATTCAATCTATAATAACGTTGTTCTAATAGAATTTGACGGTGTGAGCAATTGGAGATGCGACGACGAGTAAAAAATTGTGTTTTATAAAAGAACTAGATGTGCCCGTGACTTCATCCGCAGTACGTGGAATAGTGATATTGGGTAACATTTCCTTTCATCCCCCATTTTCAACCACTTATAACCATTATTCCGATTTAAAAATAGCCTATGTCCTTTCTAAGACTGTAGACTATAAATATATACCAAATTATATTTAAATCGCTTCAGTTGTTTTGGCGTGAAAGCGCGACAGACAGATACACAAAGTTACTTTGGCATTTATAATATTAGTAAGGATGCAGACTTTGACGTAAGGCGGTTTACTTTTTCTGATTTTTAACCAACGAATAAAAAACGGAGGGGGTTCTCAACTCGACTCGTATATGTTTATTTAAAACCACGTATAACGTTTATTAACTTTTAACATAGGTACAGCTCCCGATCTAAGACATCCTTTGTCGTGAGGGACTGTACTTACATACACCTATTAAACAGACACAAATAACACCAAGACTTAGAGCAACAATTTGAGGATTACACAAAGTGTTATCTCATGTGGGAGACGAACTCTTAAGACTACACCAGTCGTGCCGTCGAAGTACTTGGGCTTAGTGCTTAGTCAACATAACTGTGTACTTAGAATAGGAGAATACGTATTACATAGTATGACAATATATTTGTAACTTAGTCTAAAGGTTTCGCAAAAGGGATTGGTTCACGTTCGTATTGACTGCCTCGGTGGCGTAGTGGCAACGTATGCGACTGCTAAGCTTGAGGTCTCGGGTTCGATTCCCGGGTCGGACCAAATGTTTGTAATGATCGGCAAATATTTGTTTCGGAGTTTGGGTGTTTTCTATGTATAATATGTATATATTTACAAAAAAAAAGTATATAAGTATTTATATCAGTTGTCTAGTACCCATAACACAAGCTCTGCTTAGCTTGTGACTAGATGGCGTTGTGTGTTAGATGTCCGAAGTATTTATTTATTTACTACTATTATACTTTTCTAAACGGGTCTGTACTGGACCATCTAGTTTCTGTCCTTTTCTCATCTTGTAAGTTACCAATCTTCACTTTTATTAGCTTTATTCGTATATATGTGACGAAAACGTTGAACATTATTTTGACCCCTTTAAAATTCGGGTTTACTCGAAATTTGGCATAATTATCAAGGACCGATGACAATTAATTTTTTTAAATATTAAGACCCGTTATCCTTACTAATATAATAAGGATTAGCGGTTTTTTGTTTTCCTAAAACTGGTAGTGTCTCTATGCGTAGAAAGTATTTTTTTTTAACTATTTTTATTTTGCCATCTCTTTGATGCATAGTATATAAATACCTATATAAATAGACCTATTACCACTGCTAATATATGTTATTGCCGCTACGCATCACTTGTATTTGACTGTCCCAGTTTTGATACTGTTTATACGTAAGTTTTGCATGTTCACCGTAACGTCCAAACTGCTGAACCGATTTTAATGAATGCGTTGTCAATAGTTAAATTGAAATTCAACATAATTTATTCAATTAAGACACGAAGTGACATTTATGAAGGTTAAATTGAATTGAGTTGACAATGCTGAGTGCGAGATCGGAGGCCCAATTATGCAGAAGCGACTTAATCGACCGCCATGATGTGGGTCTATTGTCTGCATTCGATCATCTTTTGGATTAACTTATTTTAGCAGTCTCATACATAAACATAAAAATATACTGTTAATAGTGTAAACCTCTCAAGTTCTTACTCACAAATCCCTATTAACACACAATCTTTTACACTTATAAAAAATCTTCTAATTCCCGTTGCGGATTTCTTCCTTATGAGATTTATACTAAACCTACTTACGGCACATAAGGCTGCATATATACTATACACACATATCTATACAAATATCTATATTGAAATGTCTGTATGAAAGTTTAAATTATCTGTTTTACATTACATGCAAATGAAAGTATATACAGTAGTAATATTTTTATTTCTGTCTTTGTTTATTCCGTTTAATTTCTGGATCGGCTGGACCGATTTTGACGGGTGTTTTACTGTACGGTAAATAGTGATGTGATGTTTGAAAAACTGATTTTAAAGGGACAAAATGTCAAGAAAGGAATGTATTACGATATGTTTTATTTGCTTTCATTGGATGTCAGTTTTAAGGCATTAAAGATGGATTACATTTGCTATTAACATACAGTCACACATGTTTAATCTTACTGCGAACTTAGATTTAGTTTGTAACTTTATGTACAAAATACAATGATCGACCTAATACCGTGGGAGAGCATCGCTTCGGCATGAATGGGCCGGCTCGACCGGAATGATACCACGGCCTCACAGAAAACCGGTGTGAAATAGCGCTTGCGCTGTGTTTCACCGAGTGAGTGAGGATACTGGAGGCCCATATCCCAACGCCTTCCCCCATTCCCTAAAGGTCGGCAACGCACTTGTGACGCTTTTGGTGTTGCGGGTGTCCATGGGCGACGGTAATTGCTTACCATCAGGTGATGCGTCTGCTCGTTCACTCCCTAATAAAAAAAAATTTACACGTTCTCTACCAGTCTATCAGTACCATAGGTTTATGAAGTTTACAATTGTTTAAATGTTTTTGTTGAATGTGTACATTGTTTTTTGTTTTTGCTTCACTGTGTACGCCTCTTTAGCGAAGTTAACATATGTATAGTAATAAATATCTGTGAACATAACATTCGAGACGCGTGCGGGATGCGGCAGATGTGACCGAAGGCTTTCTCTGAATTATGTATGCCGTCGGTAAAATCTACTTAGAGATACGCTACTGAGGAATGATTGAGGCCCTTCCGCGACTAACCCTTTAATGACGTCATATACGGAATAAGAACTGTTTAACTGCAGTATGGTGAAACAATTGAAAAAAGTTCGAAACATAATATGATAAAAATAAAAGACTGCACGGTTGGCCTAGTGGTTTAAGCGGTCACTACGCCGCTTGCTATGCGCCAAGTGTCATGGGTTCAAATCCCATGTGGGACATTACTTTGTGTGATCCACAAAATGTTGTCCTGATTCGGGGTGATCTTTGTATCCGTTACATGTATGTTTGTAAAGTCCCTCACGACACAGGATGTGTAATCATAATGCGGGAGATGAATTTAAAAAAAAAATATGTGACATTAAAACATTCTTCATTGGTGCTCCGCTCCTATTGATCTTAGCGTAATGATATTGTAGCCTATAGACTTCCTCCATAAATGGACTATCTAAAACTGAAATAACTTTTCAAATCGGACTAGTAGATCCAGAGATTAGCACCCTCAAACAAACAAAGTCCTCAGATTTATGTATTGGTATAGATACAAATTAAAATCGCTTGTTTAAAGTTGGTTGCCTACACAATCTATATTTTAAGGACTGTACGAATATAAAGGAGGATCCTCCGACCAGGCGAGGTGATCATGCCTGGCGGGCTACTGCCCAACAGTTGATGTTGGGATATTGTATATACTCGTATCATAATCGGCGCGACAACTATTTATTTCGCGATTCAGGATTTGTAGTTACTCTGTGTAGTGCGTTACTTCGTAGTTCAGTGTATCTTCGGTAGATGGCGCTGTAGTAGGTTATTGTTGTGTTGTATGTGGAAGTCGCCACATATCTTTAGGTGTATACAGGACATAACAGTGTGTGTACAGTATTGTAAGGGATAATTTACATCTACCGGGTGTGACCGCCTTGAGACGGGTGTGCGGTAAAGCGTTACGGAGCGGATGCACGCGCACGACGTGTGCGTCTCGTGTCCGGAACGAACCGGATCCAAATTCATAACGTCTCCATCGATATAGTCTTGTTATCAACTAAATAAAATTTGGGTTTAGGGTAACTATAATTGTACGTTTATCCACTATAATTGTAGTATTGGCTGCTAAAATAAGGTTAAGTTAAATTATAAAATATGTATTTAACTGGGTCTTTTTTTTTTTTTTATTGAATAGTGGGCAAACGAGCAGACGTATCACCTGATGGTAAGCGATTACCGCCGCCCATGGACACCCGCAACACCAAAGGCGTCACAAGTGCGTTGCCGACCTTTGGGGGATGGGAAAGGGGATAGAGGGAGGGGTTGGGGTATGGGCCTCCGGTATCCTCACTCACTCGGTGAAACACAGCGCAAACGCTATTTCACACCGGTTTTCTGTGAGGCCGTGGTATCACTCCGGTCGAGCCGACCCATTCATGCCGAAGCATAGCTCTCCCACGGTCTAAGCTTCATCTGCCGATTTAATAAATTAATTGAAAACTAGCTGACCCACGCAACCTCGTTTGCGTCTTATATTGCCCGTGGCGTGAAAATTTTCCCCCGTTTTTGAAACATTCTTCATTGGTCCTCCGCTCCTATTGGTAGTAGCGTGATGATATATAGCCTATAGCCTTTCTCAATAAATGGACTATCCAACACCGAAAGAATTTTTCAAATCGGACCAGTGGTTCCTGAGATTAGCCGGAACAAACAGACAGACAGAGAAAAATTTTAAAAATATATATTTTGGTATGTGTACCGTATATACATTCATATGTAGTAGAAAGCGGCTATTTTAATATGACAAACAGACACTCCAATTTTATTTATTTGTATAGAAGAAGATTGTCTACTGTGACTAGAAGTCAATCACTACAAAAAATAAACAAAATATAACAAACTTCAGATGTTTTACAGACGAGTTACAAACAGTGGTAAAAAATTGAATTGACTGTTTTTTTTTTTAAATTTCATATTGAACTAAATGAACATGATGATTGGTTGTTAAGTTATGACTAGAAACAAAAAAGTATTAAAACACATAGACATAGTTAAGAGCAATTGCTGGAGTTATTAAACCAGTTCCAAATAACTCATTGAACTGTACAACCTACTGTTAAATCACTTTCCGTTAATATATTTATTGATTTTGTTAAACACACGTTGTATTACAGCCAGTGTCGGTAGCACCGGAAGTTACGAGTTAATGTAAGCCGACATCCGGCGTTCCTGCTGCCATATCTCACCGTTAATATGAGTAATAAAGTTAATGTATAGGCACCTTTGATGTAAAATAGTATCTTTATTAGTACTGGCTATTATCGAGAAAAATATTATTCTCTTAGTTAACGGTTGGTTCGTGTATTAATCACATACTTGTGTAAAGAAATTTAAGGTTGATATTTTTACGTTTCCTGGTACGATTGTCGTCAGAATTACATATTCTCAAACACTACAACTACATTTCGAAGTAACAGCTTCATTTTGTTATAACCATTTGAAAATATATTAAGTCAAAAATATATAAAGGTACTAAAGATACGATGTCTCAGCATGAACGCCGGTTCGACTCAGAGGGATAGGGACCCTCTCATAGAAAATCAACCTAAAATAATTCGTGCTGTCATGTGAGTGCCAGACCGGAGACCTAAAGATGTAGACGCATATCAATAGGCCCAAGAGTATTGTGACTACTCTTGCATTTTGCTCATGATTTTTATTGTAAGAGGAGAGTCACGTGGTCAAGCCCATATAAAATTGTGGGGGAACGGGTATCGTGTTCCTCCAACACAAAGGGAGGATCCTCCAACCAGGCTCTAGGTGATCATGCCTGGCGGACCACTGCCCAACAGTTGATGCTGGGATGTTGTATGTATGATAATCGGCGCGAGAACTTCTATTGCGCGATTCAGGATTGGTAGTTACTCCGAGTAGTGCGTTACTTCGTAGTTCAGTGTATCTTCGGTAGATGGTGCTGTAGTAGGTTATTGTTGTGTTATATGCGACAGTCGCCACAAAATGGTTAAATTTATAAAAAAAGCCTCTGAAAGTGAACATCAATATCTGTTTACATATAAGACTATTTTTTGAACATGAAGTACAATTAGGCCTTAAAGTTCAAAAGTGATGCACCTTATATTCAGGTCAGAGCGTCTCATTACTTGTCTGAAGCTGTCACGCGTGGTAATACCGATATATTTTACACATTAGAGAGCCAAGTGCATTAAAGGTGAATCAGTGTTCACCCTCAGTGATAATATTGATCGTAGTTTGAATAACTAATAGGTTGTGGGAAAAACGACACTTGCCAAGGAAAAATGCCTTGATTTCTTTCTATAATTTACTATTCTAGACCTTATTGTTATGAAAGAAGGTGCAGTATTTGTTGAAGTTGGAATTGATGGTAAGGGACAGTGTATCCTTGGTCTAACATGAATTTTGTGGTTTTTACTAATAATGTTTGTATTGAATTGTTGCCTAGGCAATATATATATATATGGTTCTTTGAAGTTACTTCTACGCATTTGAATATTGCTCTCTATTTTTAATTTAGACATTTATTCGTATTATTTCGACTAAGGTTATTGGACAAATTTGATAATTATACTTCGCATTCTACATAAATACCATAAAAAAGTTATCATTCTACCTTTTTACCTTCGTAAAATCATTTTCTATTATGTTTACTATTAACAGAAGAAGAACCTTTATCGTGTATGAATAACTATCGACCAATCTCACTTAAAAGATGACAGCGACATTGAACGTCAACGGAGAGCCTTATGTGTTGTAGGCAATATGATCTGTAGAAAATATTGTAAATCTTCCCGAAATATTAAAGTTACATTGTTTCGCTCCTTTTGTCAGACATTTTACACTTGTCAACTTTGGACAGACTATAATAAAAAATCCATTAACAGCATTCGAGTTGCCTTTAACAACATCTTTAGGCAACTCATGGGACTACCACGATACTGTAGCACTTCCGGTATGTTCTTTGATGTCTCATCCCGAGAAATCGTATGGCTCGATTTATATCCAGAGTTGACCGGTGTAAGAATTCCATCGTTAAAAGTCTGTCAGATAGGAATATTACCTCCTGTATGTACAAGCACTGGCTAAAAACAGTAGTCTTTTATTTTTATTTTTTTTTGTATGTTCTAGTTAGTTTTATTTGTATTTGTATTCTTTTATTTGTTTTCTTTCTTTTTCTATCTATTGATGTAATTTACCTATGAACCTTGTGTTTGAAATAAAGAATTATTATTATTAATATTATTATTTATTCTTGCTGAATTAAAATATAAACAATATCTTCATTAATGGCTATTATGTAATAAAATAATACCCTTTATAATTATCGATTTCAAATATTTAACGTAAATGTTTGTGTACAATTAGCAAAAATTATTTGGGGCGTTATAAATAATTATACAAAACGGTAAATAAACGTTACTTATTGATAAAATATTTACCTATTGTGTGTAACACAAAAAGTGCGTACGGTTAGGGGTCGCTGAGCCCATCTACATTTATTTTTACCAATCCTAGTGCCGAAATGGTCCAATTAGGAAATGGTCGAAATTGACAGCGGTTGCGAAATGGGGATGCTTACAATACTGATTTCTATATTGTGGTCACATTGAAAATTGAATGTACGTTAATACTAACCTTTTACAATATTATTTTCTAAATGAACATTTTAAACTTTTTAACCGATTTTAAACAACTTGTCCTGTTTGTTTGTTTGGGTCAAAACTAGTTATTGAAACTTAACCCCCTTCCTGTTGACAGACAGATCTAAATTTAGTACACACCTTTAGTTCTGGTGACAATACAACAAAATAAATTATTTTTAATTGTAAATACACCGCTTCAAAATGGCGGCTTACAAATTGTGTCACAACTTAAATCAGACAAAAAATATAATCGTGTTTTGTTTCCATCCAGTCAACCCAGTTTACGCTACGCCCAACGATGTTATTTTTTTGTCTGATCAATGCCTTAGATTGATAAGGGAGAGAACCTGGGACCTACCGAATTATATTTCAGCTTTGTGTACGTACTTTAAAAAAAAATCTTAAAAGCCAACTACATAAGGAATATATCCTGTGTCCTAGGGGACTTTACAAACATACATTAACCGGACACAAAGGACATACATACGTTTCACACAAAGTGTAATCGCTTGTGGGACTTCAACACACAACACTTTGCGAAGTAGGAGGCGGCTGTTTAAACAACTACGTGTAGTCGACAATAGATCATAGCAGTTTACTATTTAACAAAATGTTAATTGGTACGTACGCCATTGATCCAATTGGAAATAGCGGCGAACTGGTCCAAATAGATATAAATTCTCATTTAGAAAAATTACATGATTTAGTTTACCTTATTGGCGTGTATTGCAAAAGTTCGTTACGATCAAAACAGCTGCGTAAAGCACTTTTACAAAGACCACCTGCCACACATGTGCTGTTTGGCGGTCAACCGCGGTTGAACTACCTTTTTGAGTAGTATGCGTAGTATGTATACTCGTATATTTGTTTTTATATGTATAATAAAAACACTAGTGATGTACACATACTTTTCTAACCTTTTGAGCCTGATGAATGTTCATTTAGAGAACAAAAAGAGTGCCATTTTAATGCAATAAAATAAATACTATATACTATTTTAAGAAACACACAATAGACAGTTGACCGCAAATTGTGTGTCCCAGAGGAATTTTCCGTCGGAACAGCGCCGTATGCGAACGTTCCACTATAGCAAGGGCAGAATACTGGGTGTTTAAGCTGTCTAACACATGGGCAATAGATAATGTTATTGAAAGAACTTGGTTTTTGCCTACAGTTGAAGATCTCGACAAATCTGAAATTATTAGAGGTGTGAATCTCGATAAATCTATTTGAGGTACATCTTTTATTTTCGGTTAACGGCAATAAAGGATATTATGTTAATAATGCTATAATGATAGTCGACAAGTACCTCTGTCGAGGTCTATTTATGTAATTATTATATTGCATTAATTTTCATTTTACTTAACAGTTTTTTTCTAAGTTTTCACCTGTGCATATTGATTACATACGATTCAGGTCTTAAAATTGTAAATAAACTTAGGTCATAATGAACCCTATTTAATTGTAACATGAGTCACATACGCTATCCTTGTTTAAAGGAAACGAGAGACAGAGATAGCAATATTCAAATCGAAGTTGACCCTTGGAACAGGGAAAGGTGCGGTGTCCGTTGTTTCGCTTCCTTGCGCAAGAGTTGTTTTTTTAATTCCATTATTTAGTGCTGTGGGGTCTTCGTTCCCGGTCGTTACTTAGTTTCGTTAATTTTGTGAAATTATCGTGCCTCTGTCTGTTTTAAGGAAGATCATGTAACATGGAGAGAAACTTGTAAGTTTGTTCTAATCTGTTTCTAATATTATAAAGCTGAACAGCTGAGCGGTGAAGATAATTGTTAATGATTGATATAAACTAAGCACTTCCTAGAGGTCCAGCTCTGTTGGTGATCGCAGGTCAATTCTTTTGAATTACAGTGTAATTTATTTTGTTTGAATAAACTACCCTTTTTTTTTTATTATGCGGAATTCCCCACGGATACCACCTGGTGGCATGTCGGACTCGAACCGACTAAAACCGCACGCCGTCTCGGGTACTAGATGCCTGGGAACCAGGTGCACCCTAGAAAGGAAAACCCTGGAACCCCGACGTACCTCGGGCCACCTGCGCTTTGTAGATGGCCCCCTACTGTGTTAGAATTAATGTTATATCTGTGTAGAAGTAATGTGAAATAATTAACTACGCTATGAATAAGTATTGCAGATTTAGGTTTTTAGTTCAGTAAATAAATAAATATTTCGGACATGTTACACACAACGCCATCTAGTCCCAAGCAAAGCAGAGCTGGCGTTATGGGTAGTAGACAACTGGTATAAATACATATATACCTTTTTTTGTAAATACATATATACCTTTTTTTTGTAAATACATACATATTATACATAGAAAACACCGAAACTCCGAAACAAATATTTGTAAATCATACAAACATTTGGTCCGACCCGGGAATCGAACCCGAGACTTTAAGAACAGCAGTCGCATACGCTACCAATGTTTTGAAAATTGAGAAACACGCGAGGACGAGAGAACTATCTATATTTTTAGAAATCTATACCTCGCACTTTTTAACGTAATGTGAAGCAGGATTTTACATAGAGGATAAACCTCTCTCGATTGTAGTAACCGCACCAGGTTTTATGTCTCATACAAACAAACAATAAACAAAAATCTCTTCAACTCATTAGTATCGACAATAAGTATAGATAAACTTTTTTTTTTGTAAATGCTATATTAATACATGTGGGACATTACTATTACGATCTAGTCTAAATGAATCAATTCAAGTAGATAAATGTTTAAATCACTATCTACGAACTACATGCGTAAATGTACAAATCATTCTCCCGAGAAGTTGTAACATGTTCCAACTTCCAAAAGCTTTGATATACCATTCATTATGTATAATATATAACGATCACACTAATGACAAATCCATGTATGAGTATCGTTGAAGCTCATGTGACAATAATAATGATCATATCGTTTAGATTATCTTCACTGAAATGTAACGCTGAGAGAAATTAATTAAGTAACAATACAAATTTACTTAATTATTTATTCATTAACGATTGATGTAGTTTTTAAGCGGTCTGCTCACCGCCTCCTATAATGATGAGTGTTGTGAGCTCGATCCACAATTCTCACATAAAACCGGTGTGAAATAGCGCTTGCGCTGTGTTTCACCGAGTGAGTGAGGATACCGGAGGCCCATACCCCAACCCCTCCCACCATTCCCTCTCCCTATCCCCCAAAGGTCGGCAACGCACTTGTGACGCTTTTGGTGTTGCAGGTGTCCATGGGCGGCGGTAATCGCTTACCATCAGGTGACGCGTCTGCTCGTTTGCCCCCTATTATATAAAAAAAAAAAATTAAGACTACTTGACAAATGAGCACACTCATCAGTTACTTGTCCTGGTTGGACATCTAACTCACAACCTTTGGTTTAGTACTGTAGGTTGTTAAAATTTGATCAATAGGCCAGTCAATGTCGCTAATTCTGTTGTTTCATCACTGGACTGAAATGTCTTTAAATTGTCTTCTGTTGTCTTACTTTAGTGAAACGATTTTCAAAATGATGTTTTTATGTGTACGTAAAGTGTAATTGGAAAACTTCTATTTTAAGTGTGACAAATCTAATTTTAGTCAGTCTTTGACATTTAGAACGTCGTTTGACAAAACATAACAAATTTTTTAGTGATTTTTAGTTTAGTTTAGCGAGTAGTCAAGCAAGAGGATTAGCACCAGTATAATGAATAATGGAGAATAAAATATTAATATGTATGTACAATTCCACAAATTAAAAAAAAATATCAAAGTATCTCTGCCTCGGTGCTGACTGCTGTGCTTGAGGTCTCGGGTTCAAACCCTGGGTCGGACTAAATGTTTGTGTGATCTACAAATATTTGTTTCGGAGTTTGGGTGTTTTCTATGTATAATATGTATGTATTTACAAAAAAAAACAGTATTTATGAATTTATATCAGTTATCTAGTACCCATAATACAAGTTCTGCTTAGCTTGGGACTAGATGACGTTGTGTGGTAGATGACCGGAATATTTATTATTATTATCTAACTAAGTAACAAACTGTCTTTACGTATGCATGTATGTATACCTGATATATATATATTAACTTGATTCAGTAATAAATTCTACGCAAATTAAATAATTAATACTCATATATATATATATGTATAGTTTAAATAAGAATACTTAAGTGGAATTTATTAACGAAACATTGTTGTATGTTCTGAAATGTCACAATCAAAGGCAACATTACCAGCGTCAGTCAAACATCGCACATTTCCCAATAAATAGTTCCAGTTGTCCAATGAAATGACATCCATTTCTATAAATTGATTTTCATAGCAACCTTTTATTGTGTCGTACGGGAAATATGTTCAAATATGTTTGCAAATATATTTTATTTCATTCTTTCTACATGTCGTAGGAAAAAAAAAAGGTAAAGTATTATCATTTCGTTATTGACTAGTTTTAGCTCGCGGCTAAGACCGCTGTTATATCGGTTATCGCGGTAAATAGTAGTCTATATGTTATTCTGATATTATAACCTACATAACTGTAAAGTTTCATCTAAATCCGTTGAGTAATTTGTCCGTGAAAGAGTAACAAATATCTATACCTACATATTCACAAACATTCGAATTTATTATATTAGTAAGATCTTCAGTAAAACTAAAAAAATAATTTTATTTTAAAATGTTAATCCTGGCACAGTGCAAAAATACATAGCTTAAAGATTACATGGACAGTACAGCAAAGAGAAGAAAAACTTGACACAAATTCTATCCCAACTTGTCTGACCAGCATGGTATAATGGGCAGTGGGCCAAAACCTCCTTTGTAAGGAGAGGCCGATGTCGTTTCGGCCCATACTATTAACGGAGTTGATGTGTTTGCCGTTTGTGCTAAAACATGACTCTTACAATTCACATATACGAGTACCTACACTATCTCAACATGTTACGACAAGCGTAAATATGACCTGGTTGACCTAAAATGATTTACTCGAAGGGTTCGAAAATGAAACCACAACTGTAATCTGATCTAAGCTAGTACTAACATATAGCAGTCTAGCTTGGCCTCTTGATCTCGTTTATTAAAAAATATCAAAATATCTTATACTACTACAAATAATCAAATAACAGCGCGATTCAACCAAATGGTACAACGCCATCTGTCGAGGCTGTTTTGGTCGTGAACACAACAGTAGTTTGTGACTACAACTATGGCGTTGTTTGTGCCGATTCCGTTGACAAGATATATCATAAGGTAACGAACACCCTCGCACGCACACGTACATTAATTCACACAGTTCAAAAATCATACATTTCGGATGATCTAAACCAGACCTTGAACAGAATACACACATCCAAATGCCTCTTCATGTTTATCCAAATCCGGTCAATTCGGTCGCGTATATTTTCGGCTTTCAATAAAACGAATGCCGGGTTCGACCCTGCGGCCGCGACCCACTTCTCTAAATAAACACTTTAACAATATTATTATTTACTTTTATAATATCAGAATATCTGTTAAATATATTAACTATGTAGATGGGTATTCTGAAATACGAGTATAAATCCTCTCTTGTATTATTTGTACACAGTTTATCACGTTATTAAAAATAAAAACATCGGACTCTTCTACATTGCCCTAAATACAAATATTCGCATGAACTAAAAATTCTAATTATGTTCTATCAAAAATTGCGTAATATTATTGTTAACTCTGAAAACCAAGTCAAACGTGTGCATTTAGAAATATACTAGGTGGGTTTCGATACAAAAAGTAACACAGGCCGGCGGATCGGAGAGGAGTCGTCATGTTTCCCGATACAAAACAATCTATCACCTTTTGTGGGGGGAATCTCCACACATATGTACACATTTAAGACTCACAGACTTACAAAAACAATCGCCTGTTACTACGAACTCACACATAACAATTAAAACACAACATTCATAATTTTGCACACATATAAATACATTCTATATTATAAGAGAGTAATGTGTAGGTCCATTTGGGCTTATTCTTTTGAAAGAAGGGAACGCCAGAACGCTATTTTGATAGTATAATATGATGTATAAGAAGATTTGATATTAACTAAACTTCGTTAATTCACAAATGGATGTTTCGAAATATAAACAAATTTTATTAAATACATAAATAAATATAGACTTGGTTTGCGAACAAATCGAAGGTAACATCTACTGACAGAAGAACGTTAGGGTTGCCAACAAGTCTGAATATGTTTGTTCGGAAGTATTAATAAAAATATAACAAAATTACAAAATATATTAAGTTAGTTTTTTGAACTAATATATTAATTAAGCTTCGTTCGGTTTAACAATCTTTTATTTTGATAAATAAAAATGCGAAATAGAGATCCGACTTTGAATCACATGGTTAGATTAATTTTTCCGTTGATGAATCTTTAGAAAATTAAGTCCAATTTTAAAGTAAATAAATCATTTTAACATTGTTTGAGACTGTTTTATAAATAAAATAAGATTTTTATTCACGTGTTCCATAATTCGAAAGTTACTTTGTCTTCTAGTCTGTCTGATGATATAAAGCACCGATGATGGAGCCGCAGGCAAAACTAGTTTAATAAATAAATGTATTATATCGATAAGAACATAGTTATGTTTTACCTCTAAAACTTTAAAATCAAAGACAGCTGACAGCCCTATTTGCACGCCAGACACTTTAATGTTTCGTCTGAACCTCACAGAATAATGAATGTGTTGTGCTTTCAAACTTGAACACTTTTAGAAACTTGGAAGTTGAAACTGTATTGACAGGGGGGACGTCTGAATTAAGGGCTCAGTGAAAAACTTTATTTATTCTGAAACATTTCTTTTATTTTTTTATGTAGAGGAGAATGGGTACAGGTGGATCGCGAGGTACAGTGCCACTTTAGTTTCGAATTTATTATACGTAGCCGAGTCCACAAATGTTTAGTTGCTGCTCTTCAACACCGTCGCGTCGTGGAGTTGAAAAAAAGCAGTGATTCACTATTATCTACTTTCCCTAAATACCTACATACATTGATGTTTGAAGGCCGCGTCAAACATCTGTATAACGATATATTTGTATAAGCATCCAATTATATCTATGGTTTACAAACGATTACGTTTTAACTATAATTTTTAAGGTCATCGTAAATGTAGGATCGATTGGCCAATGACCTTTATGTATGTAATAATGACACGTTAACTGTCGGACCTTATAATTGGACACTAATAATAATTACAAAGTATATGTATTCCCTGATTTTAGGATTAGGAGTTTTTCTATAGGTACTGGAACCCTAACTACCAGTAGCATGGTCCCTGAGCCCGATATACTCGAAGTTGGAGTAAATACTAAGTATACGCGTACATTATGTTCGTTTCTGTAACTTACACAGAGAGATAGCTGTCTGATTATATATTAATTCGCCAACCTACTTAATATACTTATACATTTAAATATACATACATAACTAAACCCAGTTAAGTTCAGAATTTTGTTAAAATGAAAAATGCTGAATCATAAGTCAGTGTTAATCATTACAGCTCTTTGAAATTGCTGCACCAAATTTAATACAAAAAAAGTGATACACTTCCTCGTATTATAAGAAACTAGAATTTATTTATTTATTTTTAAGGAACATAGACAATATACATATACAAAATCAGTTTATATTAGGAACTTAAAATGTTATATGTATATCTATTTTAGACGTACACAACATTTGAACAATTTGAACCTAAATCATACTTAATGAAATTTAACAAAACATGTTATTTAAAATAAAACTAAAAACAAGAATAAAAATTTAAATAAAAATTCACAAAACAAGAAAGAATCGAGACTTAAATGGATTACAATTTAATTAAACCTCATTCGGCATGACTTTAATGAACTGAATTTCCCTTACAAATATTTCATTCATTCATTACTGTCATCCTACGTTGGCAATCTGCAAAGCCTTGTGGCAAGACTGCGATCTAATTAAAAGAAAATCCAACATGTGCTGCGAAATGCTCTGGTGGATTACTGGAGATTTCTACAGCTATTGAAGTGTACGCTGTGGGTGTTCATTTTATATATTTTACGTTTAACGTGCTTATGTTATTTTGATTAGTTACTTATGATTGACATATATTTTACTAGCTGCACCCTGCGATGTTACCCGTGGTTGATGTTGCAATACTACGATACTAAACCTAACTCTTAAAACACTATCTATTGCTGAAAACTGCTTTGAAATCGGTTCAGTAGCTTAAAAAATCTAACGGAACAGACAGCGAAAGCAACTTCATTTCATAATATGTAAAGATGCAATTATAGCCAGACAACAATTTGATTTTTCCAAAAAACATGACAGTGTAATAGTAAATATGCTGTATGTGAAAATGTATGAATTATTTTGTCCACAGTCGTAGCGAGTCGGCTCTGAATAGCCCAACGGAGCCTGACGTATCGCTAGCGGCATCCCTTACCGACCCTCTGGAGGCGCACACCTTGGACGAAGCCAGGAGGAGTATCAGGTAACACTAACCAATTAATCCTTGATTAAGTCAGTATAGCCTGGCAAAAGCCGTCTATCTATTTTAATGTTATGGTGGTAAAAGTGTGTAAGGATCTTTTACGAGAAAACGGCTGATCGGATCTGGATAAAATTTGCCACAGAAATAGGTTATAGCCTGGAATATATGAGCCAGGTACAATAACAACGGAAGGGCAGGTAGTAATTAATAATTGAAAAAAATATTCATCGCTTTTTCTTTTGTAATACCCAATAATGGCCTTATGTATTGATTCACTTGAAAACAAATTGGATTTTCGTAATTAAAGATAATTGAAAATACATATTTTATTCGTGACTTAAATAACATTCTATTTAGTACGAGCGATTCTTATTAAAAATACGTAATGTTCTGTCAACTGCCTAAAAAAATGTTGTTCTTAGCCGGCTGCGAATAGAAATATCATGTTAAAATGTTACTTTTCTATTTCACTCTGTATGGTTCAGTTGCGGAAGCCATTGGAAAAAAATAAGCAACGGGGAACAGCAAACAGACTATGTAGATATTATAAATTTCTATCTACGACAGTTCAGGTGTAAATTTTTGAGGGAAATCTGCTACATTATATACTGAAGTGAAAGCTTGTTCAAATTATGGATTAAAATTTAAATAAACAATACTATAACTATATATTCATTTTACATACTCTAATAACTACGACAATATCGCTACTTAACGTGTGCCACTTCTTCATCAATCAAATTGAAAAGTAGTTCAAATAGAAGTGTTTTGTCCGTGTTTATATAAATTGTTAAGATCATCTTTTGTTTAGTTACATTAATTATCATCATGAATGTTTATAAATGTAAGGATTATTCTGTTTCAGAGATCTTCGGATGAAGTATCGTGCGCAGGCACATCAACTCCTAACATGGCGCCGTGCGCAGCGAACCCAAGAGGAACTAGTGACACGACTGCAGAAAGAAAAGGCGGAACAGCTGAAAACCCTCTCCAGCCAACTTCTTCTCTTCGAGTCACGCCTCGTTCGGAAACAAAAAGAAATAAACAGCATGCTTGCTCTAAGAGAAACTATCATCATGAAACAACAGAAAGTTATTGAATCACTTCAATCCAAGTTACTTGATAATGGAATAGAGATAACTCAAAATATACCAGATTTCAGAGATATGCTGCAGGATACTCATATTACAGGAGATTTTGATTCTCTTAATGATTCAGATTCAGCAGTCATTATGGAGGATGTCGATTTCGACAGCAGTAATACGCCTGTGCCAAGATTTAGATCCACCAATCCTGATAGTGTCACTATCGTTAGGTCGATATCGGATGCTATTGACCCGAATCTGAAGTACAGCATTGTGAGGCGGTCAAATGGGTTTTTGCGACGGCCAGAAATCCTTGAGACTGTATACAGCGTCGAAGAAGAGGTAGATGGAGATTCTACTAAGGGGTTGAGTGCCCAAAACAGTACAGAAAAGGAACTTAAAGACGCTAATAAAACTGATGAGGAGAAGTACAAAGAAACAAGTCTCCTTGCACAACGGCGAGACAATTTTAGGATGCGGAGTGTTGTACTCACAGCGGAAGTCAAGAGTATAGACAGCGATAAAGAGCTCAAACCTAAGAGTGGCAAGGAAGTGTGGTCTTATAGTTATGTGCCAAAACGGATGACTCCTGCCAATGAGTCTGATGATGAAGTCACTTCTAACCCGGACAGTGAAGAAGACCCTGAACCCCGATCGCCCCAGGTAGTCACCTACAACAGGGTAATGTCGAACCATAGAAATGTGACCAAACCCAAGGATGTTAAATACAAAAGGATAAACAAAGCGAAGTCAAAAAGCCTAGAAGAGTTAAGGGGAAGACTAAAGAACTGGGTGGAAAAGGGTAATAAATTCTCGAATATTCCGCTAGAGCATGCGCAAAGTTACGCCTAAAAAGTTCCTTTAATTAAGAGTTGTACATGACAACGTATAATAGATAGTTCATGCTGTTCATAAATATACGTAGATTTTGTATGTAGTGAAACTTGTGTACAAGTACATGACACGTCTATGTCCGTGAACATACAGGAGTGAATTATATGTTTAAATTTGGAACGAAGACAGTATTTGTTTCCAGTGTTACCAGCCGTTATTAATTTGTACCTACTTTAAAGCGAAAGCGAATTTTGTTAAATTAACCCACTTTGAATTTTGTTCAAAGGTAACTGGATATTTAAGTACATATATTCATTTTACGTTGTACTAATTTACTAAAACGTTTAACAACGCCGTTCTAATTATGAAACCAACAAATTGTGTTAAAAACATTTAATTCATCATTATATTTTTAAAGGCGTAACAAAATGTTTCGGATGAAAATTGACGTTAAAATGTATGGTGTTGCAAGCATGAAAAAATGGGTTTCTATGGTAAATATTGGTTATGTAAACTCAAGCGATCTTTGTAAAGTTATTAAACACAAATGTCAGAAACTTTAGAACTGTAAAGGAACTCATACAATCTCGACGGATTCGTGAATTGCATGAACACAAGTAATACATCACATATTAGATTACACACATACTGTAGTATCGAAGTACCTTTTGAAATGGGTTGTAACCTATCAGCTTTACGACGGCAGATCTTGTTATTCTTGATACTCAAACTTTTGTAAATAGATATTTCTTATATGTACTAAATTTAAGATATTGTGCAACATAACTAGTTAATTTAAAAGTTTTTTTCGAGTTTTCTATTGTTTTGGCGGCAGAATTCTAAAAATTCCAAGTCATTTAGGGCTGTTATTTCATCAGTACAAGAAACAAAATTATTAGTGACGACTGCACGGTTGGCCGAGTGGTGTCAGCGGTCGCCATGCCGCTTGCTACTTCGCCAAGTGTCGTGGGTTCAAATCCCACGCGGTACCTACAACACTTTGTGTGATCCATGAATTGTTGTCCCGAGTCTGGATGTTCTTTGTGTCCGTTTCATGTATGTTTGTAAAGTCCCCCACGACACAGGATGTTTATTCCTAATGTGGGAGTTGTCTTTTTAAAAGAAAGAAAAGAAAAGAAAAAAAAAGAAGTTAATTAAAAAAATAACTAATAGTTTTCAAATTTTGTTTCACCGAGTGAATGAGGATACCGGTGCCCATTAACCAACCCTTCCCCCCTCTCCATGTCCTAAAGGCCGGCAACGCACTTGTATCAAACAATAAAAAATAACAGCTATTATTTCAATTCATCATCTCGGCCACAAGAAGTCCACTGCTCAACATAGGCCTCCCCTATTGACTTCCACATTGACCGGTCGGTAGCGGCCCGCATCCATCGAGTCCCCGTGATCTTAACCAGGTCATCCGTCCACCTCGCGGGAGGTCTTCCTACGCTGCGTTTACCGTCGCGTGGTCTCCACTCAAGAACCTTTCTGCCCCATCGGCCATCGGTTCTCTCTCTCTCTCTGTGCCCTGCCCACTGCCACTTCAGCTTGCTGACTCGTTCTGCTATGTCGGTAAATCTCTACGGATCTCCTCATTTCTGATTCGATCTCGTAGAGAGACCCCAAGCATAGCCCGTTCCATAGCTCGCTGTGTGACCCCGAATTTCCTTATGAGGCCCATAATTAGAGACCACGTCTCGGCACCGTAGGTCATAAAAATATTGTATGTACCAAAAATAAACTAAAAGTAGCCATGTACTTTTAGTTTATTTTTGGGATTAAAAAGCCATTCAGTTGGAAATAAAACTCATCACACTATTATTAAACCAATTGTTGAATACTGTACGTAAAAAGGAACGTAAAAATTGAACATGCATACTTCTTGTAGGTGTAAATTTTTCATGACGAAATTACTAATCTTTTCCGTTCTACTTCGTTCTATTTTCCGTTCCCATGACTAAAAACTATAAACAATTAAAAACGTGTAAAATACTGCATCAATCTTTTTGGATGGATAGAATGAATCCAATATTTTTTTACTCTTTTTCATATTTCTTGAAAGGTATGGACAATTTTTCGCTATCATTGAGAAAGTAAAGAACGCCGAGTGTTAGTGTCATATTCAGTCGGAAAATTACAACGCCATCTGTTAGAAGACTATATACAACTTTTCAGATCAGCCACCTTATGCACATAGACATTTTATACTGGCTATTGCACTAATTATAAACATTTTATATCCTATATAATAATGTTATTGCAATTTAAAAAAACTACGGTCTTGAGCTTACTAAATCAGCATTTTACAAAATACTTTTTCCTTCAAAATTTAGTAATAAATGTTTTAGTAAAATATGCTTTATTATGTAGTACAAATAGTTCTGAAGCAATAGAAAACTAGAAAAATAATTTGTCTAGCACGACTGATTTGGCCTATTTCTTTTAAAATATTGAAATAAAAATATTTCAATTAAAAAAAATGCTTCATTGGAATTGATAAAACTCCTGTGATTTTGTGAATGTCTTGTCAAATTTCTTTCGCCAATTCATTAATATGTAAGTTAAAGTAAAATAAATCAGAATAACAATTCTGGATATCTATAATTATTTAGATATTTATTATCTCGGTGCCAATTATTAACGTAATTATTTCTTTAATGAATAATTCATATTGTTTAAGTTTGCAGGCTGGCTGTTTGGTTTTACAATACATAAATAAAGCAGTGCTTGAAATATAAGTAAAAATAATTTAAAGATGCTTTAGATGATAATTTAGAAATAAAGATTGTATTACAATTTAAACCATAATTATTTTATTCTAAGATTATTGTTAAGCTATACAATGAACATCTTGATTACACAATTCAGGTAAACCTGAATTGTCTAAAGGTAACATACTTTAGGACGCAATGTACAATATTTTACCTTTTTTTTAAGTACTGTTATTGTAAAATGTTTACACGAGACATTTCAAGTTCCATGTAAACTTATGATGTATAATATAATATCAAAACCTAAAAAGGAAATTAAGTTATCTTTCAAAGAACGCCATGGAAAAATAAGTAGTCCGTTTTACATCAGAAAAAGCCGACAATTTAGGTACTTTCCCAGAATATGTCTTAATGCTTTTCACAAAGACCTGATTAAATTAAAACTTCTCAATTTTATGTCTATTATTATTCATACATGTTAATATGTTATACATATTTACCTGAATAACATTGACCGTTGTCCTACAAAGTTTAACTAGACATCAAAGTGTTAGAAGCCTTTGAAAACATCGCGAGGTGTTGAAATAAATACATTTTAACGACAGCTAACCCCGCACTATTCTAATAGGATTCATTTAAATAATACACGTGCCTTTTTTCGCTAATATAAGCACCAACCACGTGAGCACGTGTCTTTTGTGTAATATATATAATACTTTTGAAGTTTTGAAGTAACACTTTCTACTTTATAATGTGATAGGTATGTTATTTTTCAAATATTTGATTTCTTTGATTTTAAAAGTTAGTTGGAATTTGTTTCAGAAGAAAAAAAAACTTTTTTTGTTGTATTAGTGATTTTATTTTTTTATAATTACGTCCATTAAACGAAATATTTTTATTCTACTTTGATTATTTATCTATAAATAGATAAAGAAGAAGTATAATATAATGTTAAAGGACTAATATTTATCTGTTCTACCGTTTAAATACAATAATATTTTGAATAATATTTCGACAGTCAAGACAAAAGATACAATCAAGGATGGATTAGAATTAACTTTTAATTAACAATCTGAAGACCTCTTATCGTAATAGACAGTCGATTAAAATCCGATTAAGTCCGATTTACTCTCGAGAACTGTCATTAAAAGTATTTTCGTAAGTTATAAACGTTCAACGTTGACTGTATGTGATTTTATCGTAATGTAACCGAAATTATAATCACTATTCTGCTAGTTATAGTAATACTTTACTACGAAAATAACTTTCATGACACTTTTGACCTTGAGATTAGATCGGAACGCAATTTTGAACTATTTAGATTTGTGACATATTATCTGACATAAGTCCAAAATGTGTAAAACTTTTGCAAGTCCATATTGTACCGTTTATAATCAATGCAACTTCGATTTTTGACTAGACGATTGCTGTATATATTTATCAGAAGCTTCTAGACACAAGAAACTGAAGTTTAACATATTATTGACAGTTACCGGCCAGCCTGTAAATCCTACATATCACTTGCCCGCTGTAAAATGAAGAAAGCTTCGAAATACATATATTTTAATATAATAACTATGTACACCGCATTCCTAATAATAGTCAAACAATGATATTGAATTGAAAATAAATATATGAAGATAATGGTTCTTGTTTTATTTGTTGTACAATAATGTTATAGCTCAAATGACTGGACAAGTAAGACAAAATAAATACTTTTTTTTTTTGGATATGGCAATTTGTGCCGATGTCGACAATTCTGCCAATGACAAATGATGAAGAGAATGCGTGTGTTAATAAAGAACACAATGAAAATAGCAAAAAAAGAGGAAGAAAGAAATAGGTTAAAGCTTAATGGAATTACAGCGTATAAAGATCATTAACGCCTGAATAAGTTCTGGAGATGAATAGGTTAAAAGAGAAGAGAATTAATAGGTTTCTTAAAAAGCCATATAAGTCCAGAGACGGATTATTTTTCTTGCAATTAAAAAATATGTGGTCAAATAAATACCTGGAGACTTACCATTACGTGCGAAAATGTCAGTCGTTCGAACAAGAAAGAGGGATAAAGCTATGCACCTTATATAGCTCCATCCCTTTTTCTCGGTTAGAAGAGTGACGTTTTGACAGCTATATGACACGTCTGTGTTATACCGGTTAATATATTATTTTACGTTTTCATGATTGTCATTTGCATATAACTCATTTCTTCATTCAATAAAATTACAAATTATTATGGTTTTAAAGCCATTTAAAATCTTTATTATTAAAACAACCCTTATTGACCAGTGACCGCCGTTTTTTGACATACTGCCCGCTCTATTGCTGAACAAGTTAAACGAAAGTTTGTCGTTATTTAAACATCGAACTGCAAAATAATTACTTGCTCAGCAAGTTTAGTGCTTGTTGAATGTAGTTTATTGACCAATTAGCCGCTGTTGTTGCTTTTTTCTGTTGACCAATAAGAACAGCTGAGCAGCAAATTTTGCCCAAATAGTTTTTTAATAATTTTATTTTCAACCTTGAACTTCAGAACCATGAAAGAGCTATACTTTGATACAAAATATTGTTAAGTAGTTCTTTTCATGGAGTGAATACCAGGGTCCCTAATTTTGGAAGGGATGATGAGCTCAACATACGGTAACGTCCATGTTACTCTGGAGTTGCAAGTGTACGTGGGCGGCACTAGTACCATCAGGTGGTCTACTCGTTTGCCCCTATGCCATGAAAATAGTAGCGATGGTAGAAGGACAGGCCTCTCCTTAGAAAGCAGGTTTTGGCGTACTATACCACGCTGGCCATACAAAGTGTCACCACCTCGGTGACACTCTGTATGGATATATGGTTCTGTCATGTCACCAGCGTGGTGACACTCTGTATTCTTAATCTGTAGCCATACGGACATCATATCTTTTTTGGTCATCGAGTAGAAATATAATAAGAAATCACGTTTCTTTAAATCGGTATTTTTTGCAAAAAATTAACAATATAATAAAAATGATGTTTTCATTATCACAAAAATGGCGTCTGAAATCTGAAATCTTTACTAGATATGACTTTTTCCAACTGGCAATGTACTTTAGGGGCCAGTGCTGAACTAAAACAAAGCAACCATCTACAATATACAAATACATGTATATATAACATGAGATTGTTCTTATAACATTACTCGAGCTGAAGCAACATCTCGCAGTTAAAACATTTATTATAAACAATGTTTTACGACACAATATTGGGCCATAAGCCATAAGTTACGTCAGAGTTTACGATAAGACTTCACCTCTACGTGTGTGCAATAAAATCTTTTATTGTCTTATTTTTAATAATCTGAACTTTGTTTAAGATCACAATAATTCATAAAAATATAGAAAAGATAGGTACGAAGCATCAGCAAATATAAGATACACAACGGTGCAGAGATAAGAAAATATCCATCCATACTTACATCCTACGTTGGTTCAAATTACAACAAATTTGTTCATAAATCGAAAGCATTTCACTAACTAACACACAAACCTAATTAGGCAAGTTGAGAAGATGATCCTTTTCGCTAATGAAGAATTGTACATGTGTAGGAAAAGATTAACTACGTAAACTCTTCGTTATAAACGAAATCAGTAACTAATTAGATTGAATCAAGACTTGACTTTGGAAATGGCGCCAAACAGCCGCCATTTTGTTTCATTTTCTAAATATAATGTCGCAAATCTGTTGATAAATGAGTTCAATGCTGAAAATGTAACTTGAGATGATGTGCGTGTCTAAATATATTGTTATTTATCTTTTATTTACTCATTTTTTACTCTTTATGGTGAAATGAACTCTGAAAACATTACACTCCATATTTTAGATAGTGATATAAAAAAGCGGTAGGTTCTGCTTAATTTAGTGTACAATTCTGTATATAATTGGAACGAAGTTCCTTATCGCGCGATATGAACGAAAAAACGAAGGGGGCTAGACGGAAATTGTCGCGACATAATTTGTTGTCACGACACTTTTTGCTATTTTAAATTTTATTTGTTATTAGTTTATTTTTCATTGCTTGAAGCAACCCAGATACTATATATATATCTATATATATATATACTATATATATATATATATATAATAGATAGATAAGATTATGAACTTTTATATATACATATCATCATTATCATCACTATTATCATAATCATCATTTCATCATTTTCATCAATTCATCATTTTCATCACTTTCATCATTTTCATCATCTTCATCGTTTTCATCATTTTCATAATTTTCATCACTTTCATCATTTTCATCATTTTCATCATCTTCATCATTTTCATCATTTTCATCATTTTCATCAATTCATCATCTTCATCACTTTCATCATTTTCACCATTTTCATCATCTTCATCATTTTCATCATTTTCATCATTTTCATCACTCATCATTTTCACCATTTTCATCATCTTCATCATTTTCATCATTTTCATCATTTTCATCATTTTCATCATTTTCATCATATTCATCACTTTCATCATTTTCATCATTTTCATCATTTTCATCAATTCATCATCTTCAACATTTTCATCATTTTCATCATTTTCATCATCTTCATCATTTTCACCATTATCATCATTATCATTATTATTATTATTAATATTATTGTGTACACATACATATCATAAAACTAGAAATTACGTAAAATATTGAAGTAAATATAATATTTGTATCGTCTTTCTATTTCGAACTTCGTTCCATCCGGGTGTCCCTTGACACCTCTCGAGTTTTTCTTTCTTAATATAACTATTCGCACAGATTTGTTTCTTAAATACTTATTGTAATGCGAAAGTTAATTCCTTTGTATATTTGATATACTTTTGTATCTTAACCGCCCACTAAACCGATCATCGTGAAATGTCGTACACATACTGTCATATCATTGGTACAGGAATGTGCGCAGAATACATTAGTATGGTCCAGTAAAAATTACAATACCTAAGGCAACTGAAGCTAAGCGAATGCCGCCCGCAAAAAGCAGGCACAATATAAACAATTCAAAGTTGAATGAAATCACAAGAGAAACGACCTTTTTCCATATTTTATTACTTACATAAACTTTTAGTAAAACATTTCTAAGTACACTTATTTAGTTTTACAATTTGAACAAAAGTCTTGAAGTTACATTACATATATTTTATGTGAATTTTACTTTTGCATTTTAAATTGTTTTAAGCTTCTTATACGGCTTTTTATATGCGATTACATGAAACTGTGTTGTTTTAAATTATAATATGTATTCTATAATTAATTTTTAATTAAAAACTTTTCGAACATATTTGCAAATCATTTTGTTACTATATATTTTGAAGGATCCGTTAGGTTAGGTTACTGAGCCTGACTGATCGTGGGTTATATTCTCGATAAAGTTCAATAACTATGCGATGAGATAATTATTGAACATTGGTATACCATGACAGCGCGAAAAGTAACTTATGTATGATGATTATGTTAACGGAGACCAGCCAAGATATGAATAGGCCCTTACTTTCGCATTATAATATTTGAGAAATTAATTTGTAGAGAATAAGAATTATACTTAAAACCAATTGTTAATTTTTCACCTAAATTTTGTAGAGAAGGTACCAAAATAATAAACAAACAAAACATTCGAAAAACATAACCTTCCTGTTGCACTTGGGTAAAAATATTTGCTAATGGCTTCCATGAATCAAAAGAAATAGGTATAGATTCATAGATTTTTTGCATAAAATCGTACCTATATTTACATGCTACTGTCAGCACCCGCCTTTTATCACGCTTGTTACTAGAATAAAGTACCTAAAATAAATACATTCTTAAGTATATTACCTAACAAGGACCTTCTAATTCATCTCAAAAACGACTAATTTACTCACCGCTGTAAGCAATTTACATTTTATTTTTCCATTACCTTTCCCACTTCAATCTAGATAAAAAAACCTACGGAAAATCTTTTACGGAATAGAAATGTAAGCTTATTAAATAAACAAATGCTACAAAGACTTGAAACGAATTGTTGCAGCAATCGCTACAGGAACCTTTTCCCCCATTAGCAAACGAAAGCTCTCTCCAACAATACACACAATTGAATCAACAAGTGTAAGTGCAAAAATAAGGCCAAGTTTCGCAACGTAATTTGATTTGTGTTTGTAAGTGAAAATAAATGGAACATGAATCAGAATATATAACAAAATTAAGATATTATAAAAGAATAATATTGGCAAAACTGATCCTTTTTTTAAAAAAATGGAATAAGGGACAAACGAGCAGACGTATCGCCTGATGGTAAGCGATTACCGCCGCCACCAGAGGCGTCACAAGTGCGTTGCCAGCCTTTGGGAAATGAGGAAGGGGATGTGAGAAGGTATGGGTAGGGCCTCCGGTGTCGTCACTCACTCGGTGAAACACAGCGCAGACGCTGTTTCATACAGGTTTTCTGTGAGGCCGTGGTATCACTCCGGTCAAGCCGGCCCATGCATGCCGAAACATGGCTCTCCCACGGTAATTACGATTAGGACACGATTTAGAAAAGATGCTAAATTAAGTGTGTTTCTGTTTGCCACCTCATCATGTAACAAATTTTGTCTGTTTTATCAAGAGTTTGGAACATGATTGTCTTACTTACAGATTCCCTAAAGGGGATTTATTTAATTGACTGTGATCTGATCTGTATGCACACCAGTAGATGAAAGACGCTCTCTTGACAATATTCAAGCCATTACAGTGACTACAGGCAAGGGAGCAACGTTAGGAGTACGGCACACCGTTTGATTTAAGACCAAAAACCCCGGTTGCGTTGTTAACCAAATAAGACTGAGTGAATTCACACAGAAAAAAATGGTCTTACATGATTTTGTAATGATAATGTTGTATTTCCTGTGTCTCATTGTTCTATGGGAGAAATAAATACAGGGTGTCTCAAAAGAAATTTTATATTTGTTTAGCTTACTGCGTGAACGCTGCGTACTTGAGGGGTGCGGGGGTTATGTCAATTGGTAGCTTGGCTCTTGGGGATTCAGTCGCTATGGAGCGTTTCTCGGGAGCAGACCGCGCGTTGTGCGTGCGAGAGTTTTACAAGAACGGTGATTCGACAACTGTCGCGCGTAGAAAATTCTGCAGTATTCGAGGTTTTCGCCACTTAAATGATGCGCCAAGCCTTCCTCTCATTCGACATTGGGTTAAAAAGTTTGAAGAGACTGGATCAACGCTGGATAAATCAAAATCCGGGCGACCTAGGTCATCAAGAACGGTAGAAAACGTGGAGAGTGTTAATCAATCTGTACGTGACGACCCGAGCCTTTCAATTCGGAAGCGCGCGGTTGCTTTAAATGTGCATAGATCATCATTACATCGCATTATGCACAAAGATCTAAAGCTGCACCCCTACAAAATTCAATTGGTGCAAGAATTAAAGCCCCAAGATGCCGGTCAGAGGCTTAATTTCGTAAATCAGATGATTGAGCGATTTTCAACGTTTACCAACATTTTGTTTTCGGATATAGCTCATTTTCATCTTAATGGCCACGTAAATAAGCAAAACTGCCGCTACTGGAGTTCAGCCAATCCGAAACGCAAACATCAGAAACCCCTACACTCGCCTAAAGTGACCGTATGGGCTGCCATGTCGGCGCGAGGAATTATCGGCCCTTACTTTTTTGAAAACGAAATGGGGCGTACAGTTACAGTGAATTCAGAGCGTTATGTGGAGATGTTAGACAACTTCTTGGTACCTGAACTGCAAAACTTTCCTGGCTATAACCAAAGAACATGGTTTCAACAGGACGGAGCAACTTCACACACGTCCAATATATCTCTGCCACGTGTTCGTGAAATTTTCTCAGGAAAATTGATCTCCCGGAGAGGTGACATAAATTGGCCTCCACGTAGCCCAGATTTAACCCCTATGGACTTTTTCCTATGGGGTTATCTTAAATCTAAAGTTTACGCCAATAAACCAACTTCACTGGCGCATTTGAAAGAAAATATCCGTCACGAAATGGCAGCCATCCCTCACTCCAACTGTCGAGCAGTCATAAGTAATTTTACTGTTCGATTAAATGAGTGCCAACAACGTGAGGGTTTACATTTAGACGATATTATTTTTAAGAAATGAATTCCCAAAAAGTGTATTTTAACAATAAATAAACATTTTTTCTATATACCGCTTCCTTTTTTTTTAATCAATCCACTAAATATGAAATTTCTTTTGAGACACCTTGTATATTGTTACTAGCTGTCCCGGCAAACGTTGCTTTGCCATAAAAGGGAATATATGTTGTAGAGGTGGGTCAATAAAAATCGCGATGGAAAAATAGGGGTTGATCGTAGAGGGTTGAAAATCTAGGGTTGTATGTATTTTCTAATGCTGCATCATAAAAAAATAGAAATTAAAAATTTTGTCAAAAAAAAAAAAAAAAATTTAGGGGTGGACTACCCCTAACATTTAGGGGGATGAAAAATAGATTACAACCGATTCTCATAGATACCGGATAATCACAAAAAATTTCATCAAAATGGGTCGAGCCGTTTCGGAGGAGTTCGATTACGCACCCCGTGACACGAGAATTTTATATATAAGATAAGATTGTAAATTTACCAATTTTGAAAAAGAACTTGGTAATTTACACTACTTTGTACTTTGATTTGCACAAAAGCCTTACAAAAAGCAAGAATGTACCTAATCAAGAATCCTTGAGGATTGGCACCCTCCTTTATAAAATTATTTAAATCGAATATCTTGAATACCTCCTTTGGTAATAAATTGTCCGTAAAAACCTAATTGCTTCTCCATTGAAATGTTTAAAAGAAAATATTGATCGAATACATCACGTTTGTATTTGAAATAAAAATCACGTGTATATTATCACGTTGTGTATTTCTATGTGTATGTGACACTGTACTGTATATAAAAGGCACGTGTCTCTTCATATTGCGAAAAATATCGACAACTGGAACATTTCGAACTGAAATTGCAATTCAAATGTACCTTTTTTGGTCATATTGGATATGATACACAATATGCTTGAAGTCGTTTCGAGTTCGACATAGCAATTAATCCGACTTCCTGACACAATGATTTTCTCCTCCAAAATTCCCTTATTTTCTAGAATATAAGAAAAAATAAATTATCTGTGGTGTAGTAAACTACCAATATTTTTTTTCGTGGGAGAGCAACGCTTCGACATGAATGGACCGGCTCGACCGCAGTGATATCACGGCTTCACAGAAAACCAGTGTGAAATAGCGCTTGCGCTGTGTTTTACCAAGTGAGTGAGGATAACGGCGGCCAATATCCCAACCCCTTCCTCCCATCCCCCAAAGGTCGGCAACGCACTTGTGACGCCTCTGGTGTTGTGGATGTCCATGGGCGGTTGTAATCGCTTACCATCAGGTGATACGTTTGCTCGTTTGCTCAATATTCAATTAAAGAAATTAAATAAAGAAACACAAGCAAATAAATTGTGTTCATATATTCCCATTAGCAGATTGCGATGTCCTATAAAAACATGTATATTTTTTTGCAGACTATAATAAAAGCTACAGACTAAATAGCTAATTATACAGTAAATAACAATTAAGCGTACTTCAGCTTAAACTTTAATTAAATAAAGATACCGCAGGTCTTTAGAGATATTATGAGCATTATAAAACAATATGGCTGCTTTTAACTGTTGCTGCTACGAATGAAATATGGTTACAAGCTGGAATTCGGGATAATTAGTTTTTTTATTCTGATAACAGACTTCAAAAAAGCAGGTTTCTCAGTTAGACTTTGTTATTTGTTTACGTTTTTGATTTTTGGCAACAATCCGAGTGATAAAAGCAAATGAACATTCCATAATCTTGGAACTTTCATCTTAAATTCGATTAGTTGAAATATTTTCAGCTCAGTGTTATGGGATTATTTCTGTGTATAACCCGGGGACAATATCTAATGTATGACAAAATGTATCGGTTACGCGGATAATCATATCCGTATCTTTGTTTATTTTCTGCAATTAGTGTTTGGTGGTGACGGCAATTGCAATAATGACATAATGTTGAAAAGTAAGTTTTCAAAATAAACATTTTAAATATCTTATTTAAAATAAATTATCTTCACAAATTCATGACAAATATGATGTGAGTTATTCTCAATCTTTGTGGTCAAACTTTAAAATAAATAGTTGAAATGAACATCAATTATAGCTTCAAGGTTTCTAAGTCCTCCCAAATCATAATGATCCGTAATCGCACCTGCGAATACACATTTAAACGACCGGGTACATCATTAATTAATTACAAGTGTGTACAACAGTTAAGAACGACCCTTCAATCCTCTGAATACGACACAATTGACGAATTCAATAAGGAAAATCAGCTTTTCTACGAATTTAATTATTACAAGGAAATTAAAGGCCTTGTAAACCAGTGGCTTGTAATATCCTTTTGACTCCAAAAGGGAAATGAAAAAAGAGGATTTTATGGATTTAATTATATTTCACATTGTAATTTTAAAAGATTTTTTAACCAGTAAACTATGATTCGTACAGGGCAACTTTTATAAAGGATTTTATACTTGATACAAAGTGATAGATTATTTCGTTTCATTGTATTTATACGAAGAACGTCATGTAAAATCCTCTTTGGGAATCTTTATTAATTTAACTACCTCGGTGGCGTAGTGGTAGCGTATGCGATTGCTATGCTTCTCTCGGTCTCGGGTTCTATTCCCGGGCCGGACCAAACGTTTGTATGATCTGCAAATATTTGTTTCGGAGTTTGGGTGTTTTCTATAGAGACAAACTTCTTAGCACTCCATGGATTCACCGTGCGGGTGCCGGGTCCATCGTGTGGCAGAGGGAGAAACTCAAAGCAGTTCCCAGGACTTACGACCCAGGTGTAGGTTTAAGGAGGCCCCCTTTAAGATACGCATCAACGGTCACCTTCACTGCTCGAGTTTCCCGCCCTACCTAGCCAAATTTGGTAGGAACCTGTTAGTGCAGCCTTGGATACTCGTTCTAAAATAGAACTTACTGCAGATCTCGACAGGCCAAGGTCTTTCAAAAGGTTATAGAGAGATTTAGCTGGTATACCTCTCGCTCCCACTTCTACCGCGTATAAATTAACCACATAGCCATTTTTGTTAAGTTCAGTTGTTAGATCGTAGTATTTATTTAATTTTATTCTATGGTCTTTAGGAATATTAGTTTCCCACGGAACAGTAAGCTCTACTAATATTATGTGTTTAATTTGTCTAGAGAAAAGGAATATGTCCGGTCTGGATGACGAAACACCAACATCCTCTGGGATTTTATAGTGCTTATCATACGTATCCATCAAAATAGTCCAGTCAGGTGCAGTACCTAGGATTGAGAAAGGCTTGCTTTTAGATTTGGTAGTTGAGCCATCCTTTATAAAGTTAATTTCTCGTTTATTTGTAGTCAATCCTTTTTGGGCTCTAGCTACTGAAAGACTTACTGCTTCACGTATGATTTCTAGTACTCTATCATGTCGGCGTGAGTAATAACCCCTATCAAGCAGCACCCTGCAACCTACCAGTAAGTGCCTAGCAGTACCTACTGCCTCACCACACGTATAGCAAGATTTTTCAGATGCTTTCCCCCATCTCACTAGGTTACTTTGGTCTGGGAGGGTCATTTGGAAGGCATTCAGATAGAATTTTAATAGGGCAGGAGACCAATCATATAGCAAGGTGCGCCATTTCAGGGCTAACGGGATGCAGAACTCACCTATAGTTAACCATTCACTTTGCATTTCTAGATTCATTGCATGCACTTTATATTTATCATTTTCATCTTGTTGTATAAAAGATTTTATTATTTCTCGGTCTCCCTTCCTCTTTGCGAAACCCAGCCCGACTTTATTAAACTGTGCACCAGCCATAAATTGTTTATGGAATTGAAGTCTTGACTCAAGCTCTGTAACATATTTATCTTTTGGGAGTGATGAGACTATTTCATCCTGGGATTGTCCCAAGACATGCATTTTGGTCACTCTGAGGTGTTTATAGAGTTCAGATGGCTTCTTTAATTTCATCCCAAAACTGTTTTGATCCCTAAATAGAGTTGAGGGGTCAGCTGAGTGTGCAATTCCGAGCCATGACTTCAATATCTTTTTGACATTTGCATCTAGTTTTACCAGGAGGCTTTTACTGATGTCATATACAAGGAAAGGCCAAGTCAGACGCGACGTAAGATAATTGTCGTATATCCAAACTTTTTTAATATTGTTTAATGGTTGTTGGTCTACCTTATTCAAGTCACTAAGAAAATTTTCGACAGTTACCTCTAAGGATGGTGGACGTCCTTTGTAATCAATCTTTCTACCAAGAAATTTGAAAGGCACTGCTTCAGCAATCGTGGTTACACATTGTCCTCCTATTGAGAGTCCCGGATCATATGAGGTATATTTGGTATTCCGTCTACCCAGACATAAACAGTGGCATTTACTTGGTTTTGCCCTCAGTCCGTCAGTCCATGTACAAAACTCATCCACTTCAATTAATAACTTCTGACATTGTTTTGGATTACGTGTCAGTATGGCAAGGTCGTCTGCAAAGGCTAAGATGGACTCTGTGTATTTGTTGTTTATTTTAAACCGATAGCCCCATTTTTTCTCATGACTTATTAACTTATCTATAAGAATATTTATAATTATATTAAAAGCTATTGGTGACAAGCAGCAGCCTTGGAACAACCCTACATTATAATGCAATGTTTCTGTGTGTTCCTTGTCTGCTGCTATGGCAAATTGTAGTTGAGAATAATAAGATGTGATTATGTCGATAACCACAGTAGGAAAGTTATACCACTTCAGGGCAAAGATCATTAGTTCATGCTGTACAGAACCAAATGCGTTTTCAAGGTCTATCCAACAGACCGTAATTTGCCTCTCATGCATTCTGGCATCTTTCAAACTTTCCGCTAATAATGTATTATGTTCCAGGCAGCCAGAAATACCGGGCAAGAACCCTTTCTGGTGGTTTGGCCTGAAATACCTATTGCTGATCATAAATTGTGTCATTTTTGTTTGTAGTACGCTAAAGAAAATTTTGGAAATTGTATTGGTTAGTGCTATCGGTCTAGTATCTTTTGGATGAGTTACTTCGTCTTTTTTTGGAATGAGGACAAAAACTGCTTTGCCAAATGATGTTGGTATTTGCTTCTTTGACCAGATTTTACAAAATACGTTTAAGAGATGTTTACGAACCGATGGACATTTTTTGTACACTATATAAGGAATACCGTCAGGTCCTGGAGCTGACTTGGATGTTTTCTTTTTAATTTGATGGTCAACTTCCTCTAGGGTAGGTGGACAACTTTCAAAATTGACAAGAGGATAATGAGGTTTTTGGATGTTTGGATCCTCATACCGTCTCCCGCGCTTTGGCACTTGGTAAGTGCTTTTAAAGTGGTCGTAAATCTGTTGGTTGGTCAAGAGAAGCTTGCCTTTTTGTTCATTGAAAATGTTTTTCGAGTATTGAAAAGGGTTTTTATCAAAATCTACTTCGTGTTTAGCTCTGTTAAAATTATCGCGATTTTTTGTGATTTGTAGCGATATTCCTTGAATTAATTTAAGGATCGATCTTAATGCCCTAGACAGTTGGTGACTTAGATGGTTATCGCCCATGGCCTTGGCTTTTCGAAGTTGTTTTATTAACTCTCTTTTCTTTCTCCGCATTTTCGATTTAAAAGTGTTTTCTTTATCTTTTTGCGCATAAAAATTTGGTGGTGGGTAGCGCTCACAAAAGTATGTATATATCGTGTCCTGAAAAGTTTCTACTTGGCTGTTCAGGTCTTGCTTAGATCCCGGGTGTTCCAGCAGGATTGCCAAGTTTTCATCATGCACTTTCCAGGTGGAGTTTTTTAGACTTGGAATGCTAAGACGTGTCCTGATGGCAATGGACTCCTGGTGATTTTCACACGATGGCTCACCTTGGGATGTATGAGGGTTAACTCTATCCGCAGTGTTTATTGAAGTACTGACCGACGGCTGTCGTGCTTCAACTTTATCATGCGTTTTTAAATGTTTGAGATACCAGGCTCGTCTTTTGTAAGTTTTCCCGCACTTAGGGCATTTCAGTTCCGTATTATCGCCGGGGTCGTCATTTCTATCTATCGGTGGACAGATCTTCCGCCCCCCCTCTCGGACTGTCCCAGGGGTTTTACTCTTTTTTGGACTTTTAGCTTTTAGGTTTCCCGGGTTAGGCTTGCTAGGCCATTGCCCTCGACTGTCTTTCCAGCAGTCAGATGTCTTTCCACCAGTCAGGTGTCTTTCCACCAGTCATCTGTCTTTCCAGCGTCATCCCGTCTCTCCGGGCTGTCATTTTTGTATGAGACAAACTTCTTAGCACTCCATGGATTCACCGTGCGGGTGCCGGGTCCATCGTGTGGCAGAGGGAGAAACTCAAAGCAGTTCCCAGGACTTACGACCCAGGTGTAGGTTTAAGGAGGCCCCCTTTAAGATACGCATCAACGGTCACCTTCACTGCTCGAGTTTCCCGCCCTACCTAGCCAAATTTGGTAGGAACCTGTTAGTGCAGCCTTGGATACTCGTTCTAAAATAGAACTTACTGCAGATCTCGACAGGCCAAGGTCTTTCAAAAGGTTATAGAGAGATTTAGCTGGTATACCTCTCGCTCCCACTTCTACCGCGTATAAATTAACCACATAGCCATTTTTGTTAAGTTCAGTTGTTAGATCGTAGTATTTATTTAATTTTATTCTATGGTCTTTAGGAATATTAGTTTCCCACGGAACAGTAAGCTCTACTAATATTATGTGTTTAATTTGTCTAGAGAAAAGGAATATGTCCGGTCTGGATGACGAAACACCAACATCCTCTGGGATTTTATAGTGCTTATCATACGTATCCATCAAAATAGTCCAGTCAGGTGCAGTACCTAGGATTGAGAAAGGCTTGCTTTTAGATTTGGTAGTTGAGCCATCCTTTATAAAGTTAATTTCTCGTTTATTTGTAGTCAATCCTTTTTGGGCTCTAGCTACTGAAAGACTTACTGCTTCACGTATGATTGCTAGTACTCTATCATGTCGGCGTTGTATGTGTATGATATGTATGTATTTACAAAAAAAAGTATATACGTATTTATATCAGTTGTCTAGTACCCATAACACAAGCTCTGCTTAGCTTGGGACTAGATGGCGTTGTGTGTTAGATGTCCGAAATATTTATTTATTAGCTTCGTAAAATGAAAATCCCATTTTAAATTAAAAAAAATGCTTTATAAAGAATATTGAGTTACAAAACCCAAAAAAAATTGGGAAACTAATAGGAAGATGATATAACAAAGGTCAAAACTACAAGAAGGAATATATCGGTTTGGGCCATTGTCATCATCAAATGCTCACATTTCTTGATTTCATTAGATGCCGATGAAACTAATGACATTCAAATCAATCTAATGAAAACTTTCTGAGCTTAAATCCTTCAAGCCCCAATTCTTTTACAACACTAAATAAATACACAAGAGCAGTGGGAAAAGATTATTTACTAAGCCATGGATAAAAATTCAGTTAAAATGATTGAGAAACATATTTTAGCTTAAAACACAGTTGTGTTATTCGAAATATTGATAATGGGTATATGAATATTATTGATTGATTAATTTGTGTGTGATGTTGTTTGTGCATACAATTGTATTAATAATAGGTCTTTACCTATGAAATTGCGTTTCTTCAGTACTGGTCATTTCAAATAAAAAAAAGTTTGTAATGGCTCTGTATTCTAAATTCAAATTAATTTTGTTTTAAAACCATGACATTCTATTTACAAACTCAGTCTTTTGTTTTTTGATTAGCGTTGTATTTTCATTACATTTGAACATTTTTCGTCATTATGGATACTTTAAAAATTCGTGTAATTATGGAATATGAGTTCCGTCGTGGCACCAATGCGACACAAACAGCACGTAACATCAAAAACGTTTACGGAGAGAACTGTACAAACGAACGCACAACCCTTTATTGATTTTACCGGTTCCGTTCTGGAAATTTTGACTTGAAAAATGAAGCTCGTGGTCGTCCGTAGACTTTGGTTAACAATAATGAATTAAAGGCGATTGTGGAAGCTGACGAAACTCAATCTACAGCTGAGCTAGCAGCAGTTTTTAATGTAAGCAATATTGATCCATTTGCGACAAATTGGCACGGTAAAAAAGCTTGATAGATGGGTGCCCCACGACCTTAACGATCGCCAGCGCAACGTACGCGTCGAGACCTGCCTTTCGCTGCTCAACAGGCAAAGAAATGAAGGAATTTTGAAACGAATAGTTACGTGCGACGAAAAATGGATTCTGTTCGACAATCGAAAGCGCTCAGCAAGTTGGTTAGACCCTGGTTCAGCACCAAAGCAATGCCCTAAACCAAAAATGACCCCTAAAAAGGTGATGGTCACTGTTTGGTGGTCTTGTGCGGGTGTGATTCACCACAGCTTTTTACAAAACGGCATGAGCATTAATGCAGATGTGTACTGTGAAGAACTGGAGAGAATGATGGAGAAGCTTGCACATCTGCAACCAGCTTTGGTCAATCGCTCGTCCCCACTGCTCCTTCACGACAACGCGCGACCCCATACTGCGCAACAGACAGTCTCCAAGCTGCAAGAGCTGGGGTTGGGAGCTCTCCCTCATCCGCCATACTCACCAGACCTTGCACCTACCGACTATTACTTTTTCCAAAATTTAGACAACTTTTTAGTGGGTAAAAAATTCAATTCCCGAGAGGCAGTACAAAATGCCTTTGAAGAGTTTGTTGCCTCCCGTCCAGCTGATTTTTACAAGAAGGCATCAATAAACTGCCAATGCGTTGGCAAAGATGCGTCGATTGCATGGGTGAATACTTCGAATAACAGAAATAAAAAAGTTTGAAAAAATAAGTACTTTCACTTATTGCATACAAGACGGCAATTTCATAGGTAAAGACCTAATATTATTCAACTATCCAATGTTGCGAGAGACAAAGTGTAACTTTGAGTTTTATTGCCAAGTTGTTTTTTGCAGGCGCTAACTAAAAGCGTTATTTCTCAATGTTGTATTTAAATTAAAAGTATCATATTAAAATTATAAATAAGTGTTACGATCATGAGATAATTATTAAAAAAACCTGCCAAGTGTGAGTTCCATGCAAACCTGTAGATATATTATATTATATAAGAAATTTATGATTTCCACAATTTTTCCTTTATCTGTGCTATAAGCCGTTGCTTCGTATCAAATTTCAAGATTCTGAGTTCACAGAAAGTACCCTGTAGGTTTTGATTCCCTTGCGAGTGTCAAAATTTGCAGCATAAACGGCTGTATCTTTTGATTGCGTTGGGTTAGAATTTGTTCACAGCTCCAAGGGACAGTAGACTTGAGTATTTGATATCATAATAAAGGGAACGCGTAAAGGTATCAAATTGAACATTTTCAATTTGATACCTTTACGCGTTCCTGAAAAAAAGGGTCTCGACAGACAGACGTACAACAAAGTGATCCTATAAGGGTGCCGTTTTATCCTTTTGAGGTACGGAAATCTAAAAAGAACAACACTGTACATCTTACCGACTATCATTATACCTCACGATGCGAGATCCAATAAGCGAATGCCACCCGACATTAAACCAACCACGCTATTAAAGCCTTGCGACTAGTGGTTGTTATAACTAAGAGATTCGGCTAACATAAGTGGTTCTGTATAAATTTGTTTCCTTCAAAGTTAATCTAAATGAGATTCAATAAATCTGACATATTTTTTATATATAGGCTTATACAAAACTCACAATAAACAATGCCTCTTAATTTTTTGTTTTAACTTAGACGTTTGTAAAATTAATGTATAAAGTTAGAAAATTCATAATGTTTAAATCAAAATTATCAACGTCAAAAATTAGCATGTCGGTGACGCGACCCATAATATTTTCCCCTACCAAAAAGTTCTCAACGGTGCTAAAGAAATTTTCCCTCCAAAAACAGAAACAATAAAATACCTACCCTTTTTTTCTTTTATGTTGACGGGGTGAAAAACACAAGCAGGAACGAGGAGCATGTAGTGTTTCAAATAAAATCTGGTCTCGGCGAACTCGGACCACGTGATTTCAGGTTCTCCCCGAATATAAAAATAGTTTAGATATCAGTGTACTTTTTAGCCAAATACTCCGGACTAGTGTTACAAAAGAGAGTGGGAATATGTAATCCTAGTTATTAGATTGCCACATCTCTCACTAGCACTTACCTAATTTTCCTTATTCACAGGTATAAAGTTACCTGAACAGGTTCGGATCTAAACCTCACACACACTAATAGCATGTAACATTATTATCAGTTATTTTATTTAGTACGTAGTGTTGGACGCTCTGCGGTAGATACGATGAACTAACGATTTGAAGAAAGTGGCTGAAAGCGGTTGGAAGCGGACTGTCCAAAACCGGGATTATTGGCGCTCCTTCGTTCAGTTGTGCACGGCAATTGGTTGATATAGGTTTATTGAGTAGGGGTTTTCCCCTTTATCCGCTTTACAGGCCAACCGCGAGGTGGCGACGTACGCGTGTGCCGTGCGTCGCCTTAATTGAGACAGTAAACAGCAGAAGGTGCCCGATTCAGTGCGGGCAGGCGCTGGGAGGAGTCCGGTCGTGTTAATAACTGCAGTTCCCGGACCCCTCCCTTCTCAGGCGCAGAGTGGCACATCGAGTGGTTTTAGTCGGTTCGATTCCGACACACCGCTCCGCCGCAAACCCCGGCGGGGTGATGGCCCGAGGTGGTTTCCAAAAGTAAAAAAAAAAGTTTCTTTTTTTATCTTTCAATCAAAACTAGATTTTGCGAACGACTTAATCCATACTTTTATTTTAATATTATAAATTTGTAAGTAGCTCTGTCTGTCGGTCTATCTGTGACGCTTTTACGCCTAAACCGCTGCACTGATTTTAGTGAAATATGGCATGGAGATACTTTGGTTATTAAGGAAGAACATAAGCTACACTTTACGGCGATAACTGATATACATGCAGGTCGTTATTTTTTTATTTGAATTGTGGGCAAACGAGCAAACGTATCGCCTGATGGTAAGCGATGGACGCCCGCAACACCAGAGGCGTCACAAGTGCGTTGCCGGCCTTTGGGGGTAGTCTATGGGCCTCCGCTATCCTGACTTACTCGATGAAGCACATCACATCGATGTATCACACCGGTATTCTGTGAGGCCTTTTCATGAAACATATTATTATATAAATAAAAATGAATGACTGCTATGTATGTACGTGTATAAGTTTAGATCGACTGCACCAAATTAGATAATTCTTTTATTGATGTGTTCGTTACTGTTAGGACAAGGTTTGTATAAAAGAAAATTAAAACGCGGGCATAAATACTAAAACATTTTTTTGGTAAAAAGTCACCGGGTCTTTTACTAGCAGAAAAAATAAGTTTTTTATAGAACAAATTTATTTTGTACTAATTGAGCCCCGCGGTGTTACTCGCGATTGTTAGTGTACCTACCTGTACAACAACAACAGCCGGTAACGCTATAGGTCAAAGCTAGTCTAAAAAAGTAACTTAAGTTACTCCTTATCTGCCAGTGAAGGTTACGTCAAAATCGATCCAGCTGTTCCAGAGATTAATCGAAACAGACAGACGGACAGCCAAAAAATTTTAAAGTTGTGTTTGTTTAAGTGCCGTATACTATTTTACTTTCATTTGCATTTGGTGGTAGTTTCAAATTACAAGAAGACACTTCAATTTTATTAATTTGTATAGATGTCTGTATGTTGCAGAGGCTTCGTGGTACGTAATACGTTACAGTATAGTTCACCAACACCCTTACTACCAAATGAGCAAGATTTACAAGTTTATTTACTAATTTAGTACGTGGACTTGGACAAACAAACGCATTAATATAATCATGATAATTAACTAAGAAGAACCTACCGTATTTCTAACTTAGAACTTTATTTACTTCATTAAGTAAAGCAAAGTTTCGTTTTAAGTACTTCTGAATGAGCTATCTTCATAAATAACAATAATGTTATTCTCGACACTCACGTTTCCAAAGTATTTGTAACTCATATGTGTTTCATTATCAATCTACTTACCTTTTAATATAGTTTAATGTTAGAAATCTTAGAAAGATTTTAATTTGAAAAATAATTGAATGAATTTTTAGAGTTCCGCACCCCAAGAAAACCTCTGGCTGTATCTCATGAACCGGGATAGCTAGACATTTGAAATTTTCACAGATTATGTATTTCTGTTGTGGCTGTAAAAAGTAACTAAAATCAAAAGAAATAAATATTTATAGAGGTTCCCTTATAACAAACGTGTTTTTTCTTGATATTAATCGGATGGTTACGGACGGTGGACGGTTAACCGACACGATCGGGGAGAGCTCAGGCACAGAACCGACAGCTTTACGTAGTTCCTGTGATTAACGCTTTCAATAAGGGAACAAAGAAACCCTTTGTCAAGATATATTAACAAAGTTATGTGTCTCGTTAAAATGTAACTTCAAGAGCCATTCCCATGATAAGGCTACACATTTTCTACGCTACATATCACGTAAATGTTTATAGCTCAACGAACAAAAAAGCTGTATTTCACGTCCTCCCTGATTTATAGGCTATCATATAAAGGCTTTGTATTTTATACCAGTCATGAGGGTAGTTTAATTTTGTGATGTATTATCTGAAGTTATAACTTTGAACATATTGACAGCGAGAGTACTACGGGTTTATTTCAATTTTAACTTTTGATAAAATTGCGTACACATTGCTTGCGTGTACCAAACGTGTTTGTGTTTCCAATAGTTGACTGCCATAAAGGAGGAAGGGCTCAAACTTAGCCTAACTAGTACTAAAAGTAAATAAGTAAGAGTAAAATAATGGATAAACGGTTGTATGGTGGTATATAATTTATTAAACACGAAATAATACCGCCTCTAGCAATAGTTAGTGTCAGTATTAATTGTTCGAACTGATTACTGCTGCCTTTTTCACGACAGCAGTTTCATCCCCATCACTTAGATGGTGCGATTTTCTAGGAACTTTCTGCCTCGCATAACAAAAATATAGAATGAACTGTGACCTGCGATATTCCCGGACCGATACGACCTTCAAGAAACGAGCGTACGCCTTCTTGAAAGACCGGCAACGCACTTGTGACACCTTTGGTGTTGCGGGCGATACATCTGCTCGTTTGTCTCCTATTCAATAAATATATATGTGAAGAAAATCATTACTAGGTTTTCTTAACTATTTAAATTTACTGCGTAAACCACATACATTTTATAGATGTCACTTTTGAAATCTAAGAATACTTAAAACAGAACATGGTGCGGAAAAATAATCTAAGAACGATAATAATATAAAATAAGTATCTACACCTGAAATAAAGGCTTTAAATGTTGTTTTTTGTCTTTACAGGTGAGTAGTAAAAGTTATTTAGGATAATGGAACAAAAACCTTGTATTTGTAATTATGCGTATGTTTTGTCTTTACAGAAAACGCAATTGTGTCTTTAATTCATAATAAACTTTATAACGTCGTATCAACATATATAATAGTCCACTGCTGGACATAGGCATCTCTATAGAAAGTTTTCAACCTGCTGTACCACTTTAACCAGACGGGTTATGGTTCCTTTCAAGTTTTTCTTCTCATTGCTCATTCAAGTTTGTAATTTTAAGTTAACAGCTTTTTAATACATGTATATGGAATTTTATATACTAATATTTAACTGCCTCGGTGGCGTAGTGGTATCGTATGCGACTGCTAAGCTTGAGGTCTCGGGTTCGATTCCCGGGTTGGACCAAATGTTTGTATGATCTGCAAATATTTGTTTCAAAAAAAAGTATTTAAGTATTTATATCAGTTGTCTAGTACCCATAACACAAGCCCTGCTTAGCTTAGGACTAGATGGCTTTGTGTGTTAGATGTCCGGAATATTTATTTATATATATATATACATATATAAATATATTATTTTTGCCAGTTTGTTATTTAGTAGTGTGGTTGATTTCTGGAACAGCTCCGCACTTTCACTACCAGATTACTGATGTTGTCAGCACTAAATAATGCTTCTTTTACTATGATAGACTACCTTCAACCCACTGTAATAACCGTTAATTTTATTTTAAAGGTACAACAACCACAGGTAACACCGCGAGACGAAGCTAGTGTACATACATATTACTCAATGTGCGATTTTATATTGCGAAAGTTAGTTTATCACTGAGAAATGTAACATTTACGAGTAACTGTAAAGTACGTGACTCTCATTCGCTTCTGCTATCGCTTGACCAACTGACACACAGGAGTCATAGTATTAGCGTAATTTTCTTTCATCATATTGATAGCGATTAGAGTTCCGTTGAGTTGATCGAAAAACCATTTTCCTACACTACATAAGATACTCAGATTGATATATTCCATACACATTGTACTTCCTGTATTCGAAAGGCGGTGTGGGGGAACGGGTTGCATGTCCCACCAACAAAAAGGAAGGATACTTCGACCAGGCGAGGTGATTAAGCCTGGCTGGCCATGTCGGCTTCTGTATAATTTTCTTTTATACAAACCTTGCCCTGACAGTAGCAAACACATAAAAATCAATCATCCAATTTGGTGCAGGCGTTCGGCAGTAATGCGCGTGCATACATTTCGGTGATTCATGTCAATCTATGTGGATAAATAGATAAAGCTTACTTGGTCTGAAAAGTTTTCAACCTGACGATAATTCAATACATTATTTATGTTTTTGTTTCCATCATCATCATTTCAACTATTTGCCGGCCACTGCTGAACGTAGGTCTTTTTTTTTGTAACGTGTGGAAACCCCCTCGGACCGTCCCGTCACCCCACCGGGTTTGCGGCGGGGTGGTGTGTCGGAATCGAACCGACTAAAACCACACGGTGTGCCAACTCTGCGCCTGTGAAGGGAGGGGTCCGGGAACTGCAGTTATTAACACGACCGGACCTCTCCCAGCGCCTGCCCGCACTGAAGCGGGCACTGTCTGCTGGTAAAAATCTCAATTTAGGCGACGCACGGCACACGCGTACGTCGCCTCCTCGCGGTTGGCCATTAAAGCGGATGAAGGGGAAAACCCGTCTCCACTATCCGCGGCCACACTCAGGGCGGCATGAGGCGCAGATAGGCGCGCCTCCGCCGCCCGGTTCGCCAGCGGCGGATCGGGTCCGAGTGGACGTCGTCCTCCCGGGCCTTCTCCGCCGCCTCCTTCTGCGAAATTACATCTTCGCAGAAGGATGCGACCGCGGTAAAACTGCAATCGCTACCGGCCATGGAGAGTATGATGGCCGGTAGCGAGAGATCTCCTCCAATGACTGCAGTGAGGGCCCGACGCTGCGCCGCCCAAGCGGGGCAGATCTCCAGCGTGTGCTGGACCGAGTCCTCACTGCAGTCGCAGTGGTGGCAGGCTGGACTCAATTCCCTCCTAACGACCGAGTGCAGGTACTTCCCGAAGCAACCGTGCCCGGAAAGCACCTGCGTCAGTCGGAAGGAAAGGGTCCCGTGCTGCCGCCCTGCCCACTCGAGGATGACCGGCTGGAGCGCCTCCACGGCGGCAAAGCCAGCGCGTGGAGCCTCCAGCCGGGACAACCAACGAGCCATGGAGGCTCGACAAGCCTATTATGTTAAAAAGTAGTATATCTACTGAACCCATAAGTGTTAATACGCGCTTGACCATTTGTAATGTAAAGAAATATAAAAGTGGATGTAAGTTACTGTTAGTTTGAAAAAATCTATATTTAGACGGGTATTATTTAGTGGCTTCATTTTATTTTGTGAGAAATGAGGTATTTTGTGATTTTTCTGGCCGTGATCGGTCTCTTTGAGGTAAGATTTTAAGAATTTGTTTATAAAAATATTGTTTGAAGTTTCGTCTTAGTTGATACACACAGGAATAATGAGATTACAAAAACATTAAACTATTTTCTAAAAGGGATCTGCCCTTTCAGGATCAGACAGATTTGGTTTCTAATGAAGTTCTTAAAGATTTTTTACGTTAATTTTAAGCCTGGATGGAAAATAGTTTCCACTAGTTTTTTTTTTAGTTTTTTTTAGTTTCTTTGGCAGATTATTTTTAAAAGTTATAAGAACCTTCTTACGTACTTTTGCTTTGAAATTAACCACAAATTTTACCGTGGGAGAGCTACGCTTCGGCGTGCATGGGCCGACTCATCCGGAATGATACCACGGCCTCACAGAAAACCGGTGTGAAACAGCGCCTAAGCTGTGTTTCACCGAGTGAGTGAGGATACCGGAGGCCCTACCCTCTTACCCTTCCTCCATCCCTTTCCTCATCTCTCGAAGGCCAGCAATGCACTTGTAACGGCTCTGGTGTTGCGGATATCCATGGGCGATGATAATTGCTTACCATCAGGCGATTCGTCTGCTCTTTTGCCCCCTAATCCATAAAAGAAAATAAAGAACAAGTTCGATGCCCGATTGATATAAAATATTTGTATAACTACTTGGAAAATCATTATTAACCCACGGAATTTTTATTACTTTTAGTATTTCTGGTATAATTTGCTACCAATTACGTATTATACATACCAAGTAAACCCATCTCATTTTGTTATTTTTGTCATTAATTTATAAACAATAATTATTTGAAGACAGACTCTCATCCAGAAAAGGGTATTCTAAAGAACGTTATTTTTACAATGTAATTTAATATTATAGACTGAAAAACTAATCTTAGCTTAAAATGGACACATCTGACAAAATGGACACACGTCGATATTTAGCTTTTAACGTTCCTCCAGCTTCTAAAACCAATAATAATTGATTTTTACTGTCATTTTTCAGCTTACAAACGCTTATTGCTGCTTCCGGGACCCGTGGACACTGCCAAGCTCATGCCGCGATACATGTGTTGTAGCCAACCCGTGTGCCAACTTTTGCGGATGCAACCAGCCGACAAGCCAATGTTTGTCCACATGTAGTTGTGGCTGCCAAGACTCTGCGAAATCAGATTGTGGGTGTCTGAACGCGCCGGTATACTTTCCTGAAGTGGAGTACCCACTCTCCATTGTAGACATAAACCCCTTAATGTATTATTCTTGTCAATGTTTCTGAAATGTGTTGAATATAATCTGATAGAACGTTGTTTTTTTTTTTGAGACAAACTTCTTAGCACTCCATGGATTCACCGTGCGGGTGCCGGGTCCATCGTGTGGCAGAGGGAGAAACTCAAAGCAGTTCCCAGGACTTACGACCCAGGTGTAGGTTTAAGGAGGCCCCCTTTAAGATACGCATCAACGGTCACTTTCACTGCTCGAGTTTCCCGCCCTACCTAGCCAAATTTGGTAGGAACCTGTTAGTGCAGCCTTGGATACTCGTTCTAAAATAGAACTTACTGCAGATCTCGACAGGCCAAGGTCTTTCAAAAGGTTATAGAGAGATTTAGCTGGTATACCTCTCGCTCCCACTTCTACCGCGTATAAATTAACCACATAGCCATTTTTGTTAAGTTCAGTTGTTAGATCGTAGTATTTATTTAATTTTATTCTATGGTCTTTAGGAAAGAGAAAAAAATTCAATTCTTTAAAAAACACCGTAGAATGACCATGATTTTTACCCGACTACAGGGAGGCTAAAAAGAAGAGTTATAGTTTTGACAGTATGAGTGTTTGTATTTGCTACCGTAATTAAACTACTGAATCGATTTTTAAATGTGAGGTGTTAATAGATTCATAATAATGGTCCGAGTGACAAAGGCCATATATATATTTTCAAGTTTTTCTTGGATTGGATCGCGCTTACCGCGGCTGAGGGGCTAAATCTTTGCCGTATGAGAGTGATTTTAAAAAGAAAACTCGTCTAAACAGTATTGATGATGGCTATATACCATCACGCTAATACTTATAGGCGCGGAACACCAATGAAGAATGTTTCAAAAGCGGGGGAAAATTTTCACGCTACGGGCAATAGAAGACGTAGGTACACGAGGTTGCGGGGGTCAGCTAGTTCTTCTTCTTCTTCTTTTTTGATGAATGGCAACCAGCCGGATCACTAGGACCAGCTATTTCTGCCAATGTCAAGTATTTATCGTCTTCAATTATCAAGTCTTCGAGTCCTCAAGTCGTCGTCGTGATGAAATTAATGATAAAAAATATATAAAATGTGAATGACATGAAATGGGGACCGTCTTCCGAAAAAACAAAAAACGATCTCCAGGTCAGCTAGTTTATTTATATAAGTCGTCATAGTACGAGAGCCCACGACCAAAACCATGTCTCATAGCAATACGGCAAAAACCCTATAAAATCGTTAGATTGTATGATTCTGAACCCGACTAGGTGTGTAGTAACGGTCGAAAGTGTAGCAACTGCGTGGGAGGCCATTTCTGCTGTGTCAAAAAAAAAGGCAGTCGGTATTATAGCAATACGTCTGATAGTGAAAATGTACATAGATTTTATAATTGTATTACGAAAAAGTTTGTTTTCAGACATTTTGTGCGTAGTACATAGCCTGAGCGCATTTTTGAAAATGTCAACAAATTTAGCCGACCTGTATCATAGCAATACGGATAAAAAAAAAAATTAACTTTTCGTATTGCTGCCATGATTACCAAAAACCTGTTTTCAGACACTTTAAGTGTAGCATATACTCCCAAAAACGAAAATAACGTAAATTCAACGTAATAATTTCAACAGCCTCAGCGCTTGTTACGGCAGCTGCTCCAAACGTTGGAACGACGCTCACTTACCATAGTTGTCATGCGTTGTGCGGTTGTGGTGGTGCAAAATGTCGGACCTGAGTTGTGTGTTTTGTAAAGAAACAACATCTGCCACCATGCAAAACGGAATTGGAGAAACATTTATTACGAACAAAATATATTGCACAAGTCTGGAGCAACGCTCATACCAAAACGCCAACCGAACTGAACCCTGCAGATTGCGGATGGTATGAAGACGAGGGACGATTTCAGTTTTCATGGTTCTCTGGCAACCAACTACCTGAGTTGAGCAACGTTATTTTGGACGACAAATCATCATCCACAACAGGTACAGTTTACATGGCTTTTGCTGTTAATTTCATAAATAAGTTCGTGATTTTTACTAACGATATTTATTTTACAGAAGAGGACGTTGAAGATCTCCCGAGCGACGTCGAGAGTGATTTCGAAGACGACGATTCCGAATCCGACAGCGATTGAATACGAGAATATTTTGTAACTTTGAATAAACCGTTTTTTTTTCAACTTCATCCCAGTTTCCTTTTGTGCGATTTATTTCAGTCCTTCAACTTCAATGTTACGGTTTCGGGTAATTCTTTGTTAATTATCATGTAATGAATTCAGGGTCGCAACGTATTCATTGGTTTGTAACAGAGAATTCAAGATTCCTCAATACGATTTTTAAATGATATCTGAGTATAGAAAAGTTGTCTGATAGAGAAGATGCTACACTTAATTTGTCTGATATAAATTTTTTGCACATGTGGACAACTTATTTTATCATGTCCAACAATTTTCAGACATATTGCTTTGATACCGATCAGTAAAATTTGTTAACATTTTCAAAACGGTCTCAAAATTTAATGCGTTCACATTTCCGTCTGAAAATTGTTTTGTTCGCATCAAATAACCAAAATTTACTAATAAAAAAGATTTTCAGACGTATTGCTATGAGACATTTTTTTTGTCTCATTTTTAATTTTTTTAAGTGATTTTACGGGTTTGCGCTACACCACTAACGTCTGAAAAATATGTTTCCGGTATCTCAGAACTATCATTCAACTACAGTCTGCAAACCAGACATATTGCTATGATGCAGTTCGGTAAAATTCTTTGACAATTTTGAAAATTCGGTCAGATCAAACGCTACGCGGAAAATGTCTGATATCAGTTTTTTCGAGTTCAGGATAATTGTATCTATCGATTTGATGCGGTTTTGGCTGTATTGCTATGAGACAAAAATTTTGGTCGTGGGCTCTCGTACTATCATTGTCGCATGGTCAATTGACGTGTTAACGTGTCTATGACAATAACGACTGTGTTACACTACCAATTTATTTAATTGTGAATGTAAAGATAATTATGTATACTAAGATTTAATTAACAAATTTTAGTTTAAGATCAAACAATTTATTTTAATATCTGTTTATCGTTTTGAGTCGACAGTCCTCATGACTGCTTTGTGTTTTTGAAGTGAAACTTCTTTAGGCGCATGAGGGTAAAAAAAGGGATGAAACGTCACGAAGATGTGCAGCGTTTTTTTTTTAAATCTAAAGTGTTAGATTTCTATAAATATAAACAAGACTTAAAAATTTGTTTGCCAAAGAAGTTTCACTTCTGACATGTGTACTTTAAAATAAATAAAATAAATAAATATTCCGGACATCTAACACACGACGCCATCTAGTCCCAAGCTAAGCAGAGCTTGTGTTATGGGTACTAGACAACTGATATGAATACATATATACTTTTTTTTTGTAAATATACATATTATACATAGAAAACACCCAAACTCCGAAACAAATATTTGTATATTACACAAACGTTTGGTCCGACCCAGGATTTGAACCCGAGACCTCAAGCACAGCAGTCGCATTCACTACCACTGCGCCACCGAGGCAGTCAAACTTTGTACGCACGTAATTTTTTTTTAAGTTTGTGTGTATATGTCTCACCTGATACTAGTTACTACCTCTTCCAATAGAGACCTAGGTCCTATGGTGTGACCTAGAGCCTGTAAGTTTTAGTCTAGGAAGAGAAGTGGTCACTGATGGGTTTATTGGACCATGATATACAATCGAGAACATAACGAAAGTTATAAAACATATATTGATCACGGAAAGAGTGACATTATATTGAAAGAACATCCATCTCCTTATTCGATAACGTAGAATATTAGTTTAGCAGTCACAGTTAAGATCGATGAATCTATTAAACTTGAGAGTTTAATAACTTTTAGACAATCTATTTCAGATGAGCATTTAATAAAACAATTTATAATAACGATTAATTGCAGTCCGGTACAGTCAGCTATATTGATAGAGTATATTTATGTGCACAGTGTTAAACTTTTTTTTATTTTAAATTTAGTATTTCATAAGTTTTTATTGGTTTTGGCTATTATTATGACGAACATTACACATTTTGGTTTTACGCGTAGTGAACTCACTAATTATCTCTGAAAAACGCTTTCTTTTTTCGTCCGTTGAGTATATATAATTTATTTTATAACATGTATGTTATCATGTTTTAGGTTACATTTACTTTAGAAGATATTTATTATATTAATCAAAGTTTTGGCAGTCTTTGTGTACAGTGCCATTTTTTACATAAAAAACCAAAATAGCCTCAATGAAATAGATTATCTATACAAATAAATAAAATTGGAGTGTCTGTTTGTAATACTAAAATAATCGTATTTTACTAAATGCATATACACGGTACATGTATCAAAATGTTATTTTTTTAAATTTTTGTCTCTATGTCCGTTCGTCTGTCTGTTTATTATGACTAATCTCTGAAAAGCTTGGACTAATTTTGACAGGACTTTCACTGGTAGAGAGCTGATGATATAAGGAGTAACTTAGGCTACTTTTTTAGACTAGCTTTGCCCCGCGGCGTTACCAGTTGTTGTTATACCGCAGGTAACACCGCGGGGCTTAGCTAGTAAAATATATAATTATTAATGTACTCGCCTAATGTATAATATCTTTAATAATAAGATAGATAAGTCTTATATAATCAGTTTTACAAGGTACATTAATGTTACTTGTCTTTATTGAAACAAAAGTAGTCAGGACCTACTAATTCTCTGAATATATCCTCGCCGTGATAAAGCTCTAGTCTAGCTTATAGCGCTTTATAATATTTGAATAACAATTACTTGTCCGCAAGATAGTACAATGATGCCAATTATGCAAAATTTTGAACTATCCGAAATTGTATAGTTTCAAGATTGTACAGTCAATCATATTAACCACTGATTTTTGAGCCACTATGGCTACAAGATTATATTATTATAGCCAAAAAAAAAAATTTAAAAAGTGATAAAATTATGTTTGTAATATTTTAAAAGCATTAAGATAACTATACTTATATACAACGTGTCCCAAAACTCAACGATAAGCCGGTACCAGAAGGTCGGCCTGCTCGTGACTACTCGTGAAAAAATGATAAAAAATAATTATCTTCTTTTTTTTTAAAATTACGAAAAAAAACTAAAATTCTTCTTTTTCTATTTACCGGACTTATGTAATTTGCTATAAACTAGGTAGATCTAGATGAGATCTAACTAGTTATGTATAATAAGTTACTACCAAAATAAGGGTTGACGGAAAATTCGACAAAAACCTTAAATATTGTCAAAAATTTAGTACTATAAACAATTCATGAATGTTGGTTTATGTTTAGATAAATAATTTGCATTTTTTTTTGTGGTTGGTTTTCAAGAAGTATTGTACCATTTTAGATTCATGTTTAGATGCGTAATTTTTTTAAAACATTTGCCATAGTAGTGACCATACATTTTTTTTACACCACGATGAGTTAAATTGCCCTTAAAGAAAAATCTTTTAGAGTTTTGAAAAAAAGAAAAAACTTTCATTAATTTTCGTGTAAAATCTACAGGTGTTATGGGTTTTCTAAGAATTGTGATGGGTAACGGTGTTACTTAGGATGCTGATACAAAAAAAAATCTGAAATATTTAGAAAATTGTGGAGATGGTAGTTAAAAATATCTTAAGAGGTGTAAATTTTTAAGAATTTTAGTTTTTCTTTCGTAATTAAAAAAAAAAAAGATAAATATTTTTTAACATTTTTTCACGAGTAGTCACGAGCAGGCCGACCTTCTGGTACCGGCTTATCGTTGAATTTTGGGACACGTTGTATATATAATTACATATTTCTATTATATTCGATACAACTTAATGACAATAATTACTTTCTTGTAAGTTATAGAAAACAAAGTTTAAGACAAAAATAACATTTCTTTTTTTCTTTTGTTATACCAATGTTTTTGAACGCAGAAATTAATTTATTAATAACATTATAAGAAAATTAAATTGTCCAATTAAGTTTGCAGTAGTAGCTCTCAATGGACGACCTGAAGAATACCTACTACACATTTATTTTCACTCCCGACTGTACTTATATATCTACTGCAAGTTGTGTCTGCGTATACAAATTACAGAGAACATTAGTTACCAAGGTTAAGTTTAAACCGCAGCTGAATTATTGTCGGCCATTTTAAATTTATGGCATTTGTGGCTCTGAGTGGTATGCCCACAATGAGGCTTAAGATATTTAGGGACAGCCTTTGATAATGCGGTTTGTTTAGAGGAGTTATGCAAAAACCTTTACAGAGTGTAAAATGAAGTCGCTCCCACTGTCTGCTCGCGTAGATCTTTTAAACTACTCAACGAATATTAATGTAGTTGTCAGTCACAGATAGACCGAGTCAAGAGGAAGGTTTATATGTGCAATACATGCATATTATAGTACAGGAAATTCGATAATTTCAAAGACTTTCGTACGTGACTGGCCGAGGCGCTAATAGAATATTGATTATTTTTTTTTGGACATCTTTACACTCAACGCCATCTAGTCACAAGCTCAGCAGAGCTTGTGTTATGGGTACTAGGAAACTGATATAAATACATGCTTATTTTTGTAAATACATACATATTAAATCTAGAAAACACCCAAACTCCGAACTAAATATTTGCAGATCATATAAACATTTGGTCCGACCCGGGAATCGAACTCGAGATCTTAAGCACAGCAGTCGCATACGCTGTCACTGCGCCACTGAGGCAATATACGTTTATCTGGAGTCTTCTTTTCCTATGTCAAACCGATAAGAACTTCTTACATTGTAGTGGGTTCACATCATTGTAGATCTAGAACTTGGTCGAACTAAAAATTATACCTACTTCAAAAATGTCATTAAATTTTCAAAAACAATTCGAGGCAGTTTTGGAGGCTTATTATAAACTTGTGCAAGTGGAATTCTTATTTAGAGCGAAACACCGTGAAGGATTTCATCTTGGGAGAGCCCCGCTTCGACATAAAAGGGTCGACTCGAACGGAGTAACACCACGGCCTCACAGAAAACCGATGTGAAATAGCGCTTCCGCTGTGTTTCACCGAGTGAGTGAGGATACCAGATGCCCATTATTTATAAGTATTGTGGGGGAACGGAATTATGTTCCACCCAACACAAAGGGAGGATCCTCCGACCAGGCGAGGTGATCATGTCTGGCGGGCTACTGCCCAACAGTTGATGTTGGGGTGTTGTATATATGCTAATCGGCGCGAGAACTTTATTTGCGCGATTCAGGATTGGTAGTTACTCCGTGTAGTGTAGTTTGTAGGTACAGTGCGTTACTTCGTAGTTCAGTGTATCTTCGGTAGATGGCGCTGTATGTGGAGGTCGCCACAGTATTAATTAAAACAATGCAAGTTTCTGAATTTTTTCATAAAATATACCTACTAATCAATGTTCAATTTTACTAAAAAAAATTAAACAAATTTTAGCCTTTTTAGAGAATTTATTTTATGCGTTGGTCGGTCTTAGGAAACCAGGTGTATATACGTTTCCAGGGATTTTCTTCCGAGGGTGCACCTGGTCCCCCGGCTTCTAGTACCCGAGACGGTGTGAGGTTTTTAATCGGTTGGAGTACGACATAACCACCAGCTGGTGGTATCGGAGGGGATATCCGCACAAAAAAAATAAGTGTTAATTATGTACAAGAAACAAGGAACTTCACAAGTTTATTACCGAAATTCATTCCGGTATTAACGTGGAATAACCGCAGAATTATAGCGCCCCGTAGAAATATTCCTGACGACCATTAACTCTTAATTATTCAGAGCCTAAATTACTTTTTGCCGCGAAATACCGCCGGCCATATTTAATTTTGTTGAGAGCGATGCGTACACGCAAATAATTGAGTAGAATTAATTGAATTTTCCTGGTTTTAATCTTGTAAACGGTTATGTACTTTAATATAAATATGATAAAGTATTACTATGATTGAATATTGATTGAAATAGAATAATTGGCCAGTTCATAGAGAAATGGAAAATATGCAGCAGTTGATAATTAAGCACTGAATTACGGACTACTCATCCTGCATCGAGTTAAGATAGATCTGGGGTTAATAGGTTTGTTTTTGACTTTTCAAGACCTTCAGACTGCCGTGAGTGTAACTAGGGACAAAATCGGTAATGCGACATTGCCTGTCAGCGTTTTCATAACTTGTTTTCGCGAGCATATGCTGAAAGGGTTCCGAATGACTTAACAACCTGCTCTTCCTAGATTCAAGTTTCAAGTGGTGCTATTGTGACAGTATCTTCGTGAAGACTAATGACATGACATGACTATTCTTCTTCTTTCAGTCACCTTTTGTATAAATTATTATAAATAGCTTATAGAAAAGTAACTTTGGAGAACTTTTTACTAATTGTAATAACCTAATCCTTAATTATAATTAGCGCTATAAGTTACCTACATAATATCTTCTGAGGATTACAACACAAAGAGCTCTCAAAGCCAGATTCGAGAGATTAATTACAATTATTCATTAAACGATTTCAATTTCACCTGTGAATCCAATCAACTCTGAAGTTTTTGATTATCGCTAAATACCTTAATACATATTATTATTCTATGTTTAAAGATACATTTGGTTAAATTAATTAACATTACTCGAAATAGAATTATTTTGTTACTGATACCTATTTTGATATTTATGAAGGGTAATTTTTGGTTATTTATGGAATTTATTTCTCAAAAGCTTTAACTATTCGGTAACGGGCGAGTGTTCATGAAAATCTACCTTAGTTTGCCAATAAATGGTTTAAGTGGTCGCCACTCTACTTCGTTGTGTACACTCCTAACGCGGGAATTGTGTTTGTTTAAATTAAATAAAATGAGTATGTTACTGTAACCCAATACCAGTAGAAGGGATGCGCATAACACGCTGTTGGATGCGGGCAGCACAGGAGAGGTTGTTGTGGGAAGCCTTAGGGGAGGCCTATGTCCAGCTGTGGACGTCTTTCGGCTGACATGATAATGATGATGATATATGTTGAATAACACGTTCATTTTTCCCGTTAAAAAGTCCTGGGAATGCAAAGAAATATAATCTGTGAATATTTTTTTTATTATTATTATATAGGGGGCAAACAAGCAGATAAATCGCCTGATGGTAAGCGATTACAGCCGCCCATGGACACCCGCAACACCGGAGGCGTCACAAGTGTGTTGCCGGCCTTTTAGGAAGGAGCACGCTCTTTTCTTGAAGGTTTGAAGGTCGTATTGGTCCGACAATTGCTTGCATTTAAACTTCTATAAAAAACGTATTCCACCCTCAAAGGTCCATAAGGAGCTTATTTCTCCCGAATTGCATTGCTGAATCTATAGGAGTCGAAAGTCATTTTATAAAATGAATAAAATTCAGAGCTAGTCCGAATAGTATAAATATAGTGTTATACTGGTTTCTATTTTATTTATAATACTATACTCATACATGTTTTGCAAAATATATACAGCTTGGAAAGAGTAAAATAAGATTATAACGGAAAATATCTGGTGTCAGCGCTTTCATAATCGCTTCAGCGTCGCCGCGCTCACGACTCGGATGCCGGATCAGCAAAACTAGAAAATGTATATTTAAAGGATTTTTATACTAGTTATTTCTTGCGGCTTCTCTCACTAGACTACTTTTGGATTATTTTAGCTCGAACCGTTCATTTTTCATTGTACTCCTTAGATATGAAAATTCTTTTTAGTGGGGGCTTAGAGATCCCCGCTTTCAAAGTTTAAAATGAGAAAAAAAACGAAATTCCTAAAATAAAATTAAAACATCTTGAAATAATAAACTATCCTTGATATAAGAAAACTGAATATCATAAGGTTTGAGTATCATTTCTAACCGACTTTAAAAAAGAAGGAGGTTCTCAATTAGATTGTTTTTTTATGTTTGTTATCTCGGAACTTTCGAATGGGTGAACCGATTTTGATGATTCTTGTTAATTTGAAAGATGGTGATTCACGAGTGGTCTCATTTTTATTTGTTCCAGTTTTTGAAGTCGGTGTTAATTTTATTCTTAACTACTCTCAGGAACTGCTGGTCCGATTTGAAAATTTCTTTCAGTGTTGCATAGTCCATTTATCGAGGAAGGCTATAGGCTATATATCATCACGCTAATACTAATAGTAATCAGAATGTTTTAAAAACGGGGAAAAAATTTCTCGCTACGGGCAATAGAAGACGCAAACTAGGTTGCGTGGGTTATATATAATGTTATTGACTATCTAAACACCTGCTACTTCAGACATCCCTTACATACCATTACAGTAATGACTTGTTGCTACAATGTTGCTTACAGATAATTTGAAAACAACTTTCCCTAGTAAGGAGCTAAGGAATATCCTCTGCTAACATGATGTTTCATTACATTAGAGGCTAGAGTTGGAAAAAATAGTGGCCGTGTCTTTTTCTGATAAGATAAAAAATCACTAACAAAATGACGGGAAGGTTGTAATGGTCCCTTTAAGTATTCAATAATATTATATTCTTATATAATTCTATACTATTTTATAAGTTTTAGCAGATATGAGTCGGTTCAACCGGAGTGAAGTAAGCAATGCTTTTATTACTTTTCAACGAGGGAATGAATTACTTACTAAAGACTCATCAGACCTTCTCTTTCTTACTTCTGAGGGGGCAAGGAAACTAACAAACAACGCTCTAGGTGCCCATTGACGGCTGAAACCATTTACCATCAATCAGGTGACTAGTCTGACCATACAATAAAATAATATTAAAACTATAGAATATTTAAATTGCCTGACACAAGAGCCTACAGCAATAAACGAAATGAACAAAACGAACGCAATGTCCCTCGTCACTGCAGTGTTCTGTAAATTAAAACATAGCTCTCGCCAATGTTTTGTTTCTCTCAAAACTTTTATATTTTTTTCATTTCAATGTCAGGAGTCACAAACGTTATAAACATTTCACGGTACTGGATAAGATATTTTACTAATTATTATGAATCTTTTTTTATGAGTGTCTCCATTTTTTTCCGAAAGAGCAGACTAAGGAAGTAAGCCACACCGGATAACACCCACCGAGTAGAAAAATTTATAGCAAACTCTATCCAAAAGCGATTGGCCAGTGTAGTATGGCTAAAATTTCCTTTCTATCGGTTCCATCAGTGGAGTAACAAAGGCTGTTAGTTTTGATTATGATAGCATACAACAGATACAGTAAGACAGAACAATGATTGTAGACGAAGCATGCAACACTGTCTCATTGTGCGTAGAGTCCGACAAACATCAGTGTTCAAACTATATCTTTATTACTACTTTTCGTGTAGTGAACTTTGTGTTAGTTTTTATTTTAATAATAATATTTATTTTGTTTTCATAATTTAAAGTTTACAACTGTATAATATACACTAAGTCCCACACTAGGATTCCCTGTGTCGTGGGGAATAGTGTCCCCACCTTATGTTTCTTAATTGTAAGGAAGATTCCTTACGATTAAGAAACATAAGAAAAAACAAAGCGGATATATGTTATAATGTGAGTGAGTGTGTGTGTGTGTATGTAAGATTGTGTGTGTCTCTCTGTGTGTGTGAGTGCCTACAAGTGGGTGTGAAAAGGGTGGGTTTGAATTTGTAAATGTATTTATTGCAAGACTTGTACTATGCTCTCAGTTCCGTTGGAGCTTTTGCCCTGTTACATTAATAATAGTTATTAATAGTTTATTAGACAATTTGTACGTAGGCTCGATCCCTAAGTGAAATCATTAATGTAAGTTTTTGTTGGAATAGTTAAAAGATAAATAAATACATCAAAATATTTAAATTTTAACTACTTCTTTAATTACGAGCTTTTACGCATTATTACTGTCATAACGAGATCTACCAATAACATTTATCTACGTGTGGACTATGGCACCATTTTTCCAAAGAAAGATGGCGTCCACCTGTCAAGTATCCTCTAACCATAGACAAATTCCCGCATTAGGTGGTATAATTTAGAAGATATACCGCCTCCATTGTCTCCACAGATATGCACGGGCACGAAAATTAATCGACCGTGGCTACGAGCGCCGTCGTTAGTATTTTTTTTATTCTGTGGCGGGTAATGGAGACGGCGCGAAGGTTGTTGAATAACTTCTTGCTCATTTCGAATTTGAAATAGGTAATATTGTTAAAAAAATATCATTGATTTGAATGGAAAATGTGGATGGTTATTTACTTTTTTAAAGTTTCTAGTCGAAACTTTAAAAGTTGCAACGGTTAGTAATTGTACTTTATTATTAGCGCACATATAAAACGTACATATACAGAAAAATAAAATGGAAGTGTCTGTTTGTGATTTCAAATAACAGCTTTTGACTAAATGCACTTAAAGGTATGTACGGTAAAAATAAACTTTTAAAATTTTCGTCTGCCTGTCTGTCTGTCCGTTTGTTTTGGCTAATATCCTGAACGGCTGGACTGATTTTCACTGGCAGATAGATGATTTAAGGAGTAACTTAGAATACTATTTTACTAGTTATTTGAATTGCTGTATAATTGAACAAAATAGTGAAAAAGGTAAATTAATTTATCAAAAAGTAGACTTTATATTACTTCAATATTGCAACTGGTCACCAATTATTATTTTTTACGTATGAACCATCCAAAGTGACTCCACTCTACCTCATGGCAGTAAAAGCAGAATGAATGAAACTTATCAAAATTATACAATTTAAAATTACTTGCCTCACCCTCTGACTAACTGAGTAATAAACGCAGAGACTATTTTTTATTAGATTTAGCGGCTGATGTTTCTTATATTGTGCCTGCCTCGATTCCCGGGTCGGACCAAATGTTTGTATGATCTGCAAATATTTGTTTCGGAGTTTGGGTGTTTTCTATGTATAATATGTATGTATTTACAAAAAAAAAAAGTATATAAGTATTTATATCAGTTGTCTAGTACCCATAACACAAGCTCTGCTTAGCTTGGGACTAGATGGCGTTGTGTGTTAGATATCCGGAATATTTATTTATTTATTTATTTATTTATTGTAAGTACCCACTAAGAAATATTTCTTTGAAATCTAATATGTTAGGGGTTTTCTTTTATATATGAACCTGCCAAAATGACTCTTCTCTGCCTGATGGAAAGCATGAGCAGAATCCAAGAGAAGTGCGCAGCATGGTGACCCACAATGGCGGTCTATTAAAATTCTTCTGCATCATTGAGTCTTCGGTACTGCACTCACCACACCGCTCCGGTCGAGTCGACAGTTCGTGTTGAAATCAGCATGGCTCTTCCGCCTTGAATGAACTATCCCTAACAAAATTTTGCAAATTGTCGTCTATTAAATCTTTTTTAATTTTTCCTTCAACCAGAATTTATTTATTTTGAAACTAGCTTTTGTTCGTAGTAGTATTTTAGTTACTGTGATAAAATAGCCTCCTTACACAGGAATTAAAATGTCTATATGCCAAATTTCATTGAAGTATGTGCAGTGATTTAGCCATGAAAGTAAGATATACAGACATAGTTATTTCCGTATTTATATATATATATTTTTTTATTATTGCATAATCGGCAAACGAGCAGACGTATCACCCGACGGTAAGCGATTACCGCCGCCCATCGACACCCGCAACACCAAAGGCGTCACAAGTGCGTTGTCGAACTTTTGGGGGATGGGAAAAGGGATGGGGGGAGGGATTGGGGTGTGGGCCTCCGGTATCCTCACTCACTCGGTGAAACACAGCGCAAACGCTATATCACACCGGTTTTCTGTGAGGTTTTTATAATATTAGTATGGATTACCTACAGTTTTTAAACGGAAAGAATTGACTTACCTTTACAGGATCTTTTTGGTGTCTGTTTATCTGTCAAGACAGTAAATATTTATCTGTAGTCTTGAAACTTTAAAAAATTAAATGTAATAAAGCAATCGAAATCCTTTCAAGTACTTAATTACAAAAAAAATCAAATACCGGAAACTGTTTTTCGGATCTTTAAAACATTAATTTCCGGACACCGCAAAAAATCTGATAAACTTTAAATTTTGAAATTATTATTTTAAGTATAATCTGGTTTGAAAAAAGTTTCCAAATTATTTTTAACATAGCTAAAGTAGGATGTCCACACTGACTACGTACTACCACAACTGATTGGGATTCAATAGGAATACAGAGCAACTCAGGCCAGTGGATCGAAAGGGAGTCGCCATAGCCTCTTTCCGCAATACAAAACAGTCGGTCATTGTTTTCGAGGGAAAATCTTCACACATACATATTTAGACACACATACAAAAACAATCGCCTGTCACTACAAACTCACACATAATAATTAAAACAAAAAAAGACGTGTGGCACTCGGAGACTGCCGCGGTAAAGCTATTGCATAGCATTTTTTATCAAGCGCAGTAACGCCGATACAACCAATGCCACCTAAAGGCGGGTTGCTGAACTAAAGAGACAAGCGTGATATTTCAAAAAGTCATTAAAAGTTCTGGTATTTATCGATAGATGGAAAAACTAATAAAAAGACAAAAACAAAAATAATAATAATATAACTAAAAAGTATCACCGCTGTGCCGGTCGGAATCGGGGGTGTTAGGTTTTTTCGTAACGGAATTTTCATGATTCGGTCTCCACGCTCAATGCCCGCGATAGAAGCTATGTAATAGCTTAAAAAACCCAATTTCACACAGATATAAATACACGCTTTGACGGAGGGGAATGCCTGTGTATGAATACTCTGGTCTCTGTACCGTGTTACCGTGTGAAATAACAAACGGGACAAATCGGGTATTTTTAACTTTTAAGTAAGTTTAACTTGGACGTCGAAAAGATGAAAGATAGATTGAAAAGAAAATAACAATTAATAAGCTTAACCAATGCTAAACAAACAATAAATTAAACATATTGCGAAATTTAGCAAATGAATTTAAGTTCGACACGCTTATATAATACTTATATTCAAAAATATCTCGGGATTATTCATCCTTAATCCCTTACTCATCTCGGCACACGAGAAATTCTTAAACGGCTCATTTGCTGCTAAACCGTTCTAAACGCGTACTCAGCTGTATCCGCTTACAATCTGTCTTGAATGTAACTCACAAAATAAAAGCGTTTCGGTTTAATAACAAGATTAACTACTGATAAATCTACTGGAACCAATATTTCCTTACAGCTTGTCGTATTAAGGTATTTTATTATGATGTGGAAATTCCCACGGTACCACAATTGACCGGGTCTCTTCTGTCTAAACCATATGGTGCCGGGTTTAATTGTTACGTAAAAAAGAAAACGCTGTTAACTGCAACTCAGAAAATAAAAAAGTTCCACTAAAATCCTATTAGCTACAACCATTAAGTGTATTTCATAAAAGCATTGAAAATAAACATATAGGTATGTAGGTACATTATACGAAGTGCAACTCGTGATAGTCATCATCATCCGCCCGTTGCAGTCCACTGCTGGACATAGGCCTCTCCCAAGGAACACCATAGAGCCCGGTCTCTTGCTTTTTGCATCCAGTCGCTGCTAGCTTTCCTCTGCAAATCATCCCGCCATCTGGTCAGAGGGCGTCTACACTACGTTTGCCAAGACGCGGTCTTCAATCCAAAACACGCTTACTCCAGCGGTTGTCAGTTCTGCGACATATGTGACCAGCCCATTGTCACTTCAACCTACTAACTTTCAGAACTATGTCGGTCACCTTGGTCCTCTGACGAATTTCTTCGTTGCGAATTTTGTCCTTCAGAGTCATGATAGTGCCCTTGATTATTTTTGTCACATTAGTAGGTATTTCCAATGGAAAAAACATTTTTGCATAGAGTACATTTTACAGTAGTAACTTAGATAAAATGTCAAAGTTGATGAAAAGTAGCAAATAACATAGTTCGTAGAAATTTTATAACTTGAAATTCTGAATCACTAAATGCTGTCAGACACATATCTTTTCCAAAAGGTAAAGCTCGACACATTATCAGTGATTTTTTTTTTTCGTTTTTACCTTTGTGGATACGTTCTGCTGCTCCCGGTAGGGGGGGTTCTGGCCCTCAAATTGAAAAAGATGTGATATTTATACATAGAGGTATCCGAGGTTTTTTACTATGTGTGACAAAACAATACGTTTCAACAGTAAATTACGTATATATTGTATTTAATTGTGAAGAAGTTTGTTAAAAGATACATTTATGTACACTTGAACTTAAAGTTGGTTTGCTTTGGAAGTGACAGCACTTAATGCCACCCTATTCAAACACAATGATGTATTAGATAATTAAGTGTCAAGAATATGTATTAGGCAACATTGGTATATGGTGTATTTGATGCTATTTAAGGAAATATTATTAGAGAAAATTAGTTTAAGTATAAGTAAAAAATAAGGAAAATCAAACTGTCTCTTATCTGCATTCCGACCTAACCTCGGCAGCATATTACGAAGAACGAGCTTAAGAATTCATCCCTTTGTGACGTTTCAATAGCAACGGCTTCATCGACCTCCTGTATAATATTTAAAACTTTAAGAACTGACTCTAGAAATTTCTACATTGCGAGTTTTTGTCTTTATTTTTTTTATTATATAGCGAGCAAACGAGCAGACGTATCGTCTGAAAATAAGCGATTACCGCCGCCCATGGACACCCGCAACACCAGAGGCGTTACAAATACGTTGCCGGCCTTTTAGGAAGGAGTACGCTCTTTTCTTGAAGGTTTGAAGGTCGTATTGGTCCGGGAACACCGTAGGCGACAGCACATTCCGCAGTTTTGCTGTGCGCGGTAGAAAGTCTTTTAACTATGACTTCGGGTAGTTTATATTTAATTTACGTTATGGGACAAAAATTTGTATGAAAATTTACCATGTCACGTTGTACTCGTGTAGTACGACCAGGGACATGACGTCACATGTAAAAATACTATGACGTCAATGCGTAATACACTTACTCGCTACTACTGTAAAGTATTCGATTTAAATCGCCTATTATTTAAAAAACATTTTATTGAAATTCAGATCCAAGTCTCATGGACGGCAGGGTCGGCTCGCATAGGAAACCAATAACACATCCCCCCCTCCCCTTTTTGGCATTAGTCGTCCCCAATCTAGTCATTTCTTTATACTTTTTTAAAATTGTAATACACGTTGAGTGTCTACCGCCTACTACCTACTTACCTTGTCGCTTTAGTCTTAAGCATTGACAATACACTAGTCTCAAGTCTGTTAAGAGATACCTCTGGACCCGATATCTGTGATCTTCTATTTTGTACTATGGATATCAAACATATTCATTACATCTATATTAATATTATAAAGCTGAAGAGTTTGTTTGTTTAAACGTGCTAATCTCAGGAACCGCTCGTCCAATTTGAAAAATTGTTTCAGTGTTGGATAGTCCATTTATCGAGGAAAGCTATTGGCTATATATCATCACGCTAATACTAATAGGAGCGGAGCACCAACGAAGAATGTTTTAAAATCGGGGGAAAAATTTCACGATACGGGCAATAGCAAGTAAACGAGGTTGCGTGGCTATACTATTAAAATTAAATATGTAATGAATATGTTTGTTGTAATAAAGATAAAATATAAAATTATAAAAAAGTACTTACCAGCGAGTATACCGCACGTCTTTCAGATTTGACAATTTCAAACATTAACAAATGTCCCCCACCTATTATACCCCACTGATATTGATAAAACTCTTTTCAATATACCCTCAATATAAAAACTTTTTAACACAGTATCCACTGCATCGGCCGGATATCCTTTGAATATTGAATGCTTATCGCTCGTCAAAGGACTTTGTAGGTAGGGTGCTGTTATTGGATTTTGTGCCTTCACGAGTACAGTAACTGAGGGTATTTGTAAGCTTTATGAGGTGTATATGTTATGGGATAATCTTAACTAATAATATTATGAATCAGAAAGAGCATTTCCTTCTTAATCTGTTTGGTATACGAATAATTAAATTTTAAGAGATAATGATTGACTTAATCGCTCTGTGTAAAAACTGATATTCAGGTAAAACCGGTTGAACTGGTAGTCGACCCCAAATAATATTGGGAATAATAAAGGCTAGGAAGATGATGAATGATTGACTTAATAGGGGGCAAACCAGCAGACGTGTCGCCTGATGGTAAGCGATTACCACCGCCCATGGACATCCACAACACCTGAAGCGTCACAAAAACCGGCCTTTGGGTGATGGGGAGAGGGACGGGGGAAGGGGTTGGGGTATGTAAACCGTGTGCAGGCGCTGTTTCACACCGGTTATCTGTGAGACCGTGGTATTACTCTGGTCGAGTCGGCCCATGTGTGCCAAAGCATGGCTCTCTCACGGTAAGAATTTTTCATAAGAGGACACGGTGTCTATTTATTCTAGCTATGACATGTTTTTAATAAGAGCTTGTGGAGTTCATCGTAATCATCAACAGTCTTAAATAGTCCACTGCTGGACATAGACTACTCTAGAGTTATTTGTAAGAATTAAAACGAAAGCATGCCTTTAGATAATTAAAAGGTAGCAAATATAATTAAATGTTGCCACAGCACTAGGATAAATACGCATGACTATACTAGATGAACAGCTGCCTAACACAAGTTTAAAAAAATGGTGCGCAATAAAATGTTTGTTTTGTAATATAATGTTGCTTGTTATTTATTTTGATGAAAATGTATTTTAAAATAATAACTTTACAAGCAATTTATAAGCTGAAAATGAACCTAAATTAAAATATTAACTGCTTTTTCCTATCTGAACTTGTATAAACAGGTCATTTAATTAATTATAAGTCGGTTTTATACAACAACTTATGAAGTAAAAGGAATTGCATTTTGCATTCTACATTCAGTTGAAATCAATATATTACATTAAGGGAGACCAACAAAAAATAAATGTTGAAAATAATAAAATTCTAATTACAAAATCGACCTCAAAATAATATGAGGATAGGATTACAAAACAAAATAAATATCTGAATGCCTACTAAAGTCGCATTGCATTAAAACAAGTACAAAGTTAAACTCCCCAACCATTCGCGTAAAAGCTATAAAACCACATGAATATTTCAACACGTCACCACAAACTTTTCAAAGGTAAATTCGCGCCAATTCCAAGTGGCGGGAAAATTTTACAAAATGGCGCTCACGTATGTATAACATGGCCGACGCCGACGTGTTTAATGCACTGGGCCTCTTGTCTTGTGTGGCTTTATCGAAGGTTTTGCAATTAAAGTGACGAATTTTATGAATATTTTGTTACAATGTACTTTTATTTAATTCCCTTTTATTATAATTCATTTTTAATCGATTATTTACTTACCTAATATTATCTACAGTTGGCAATATTATAACATACTCGTATTATAGTTTGCGAACATATCGTTTGATTATTTTATGGACGAATATAAGAGTTTTGAACAGTAGTCTCTTATGTTCTGTAGGGTCTTATTTAGCACTAAAATTAATGTTAACATGTAACAAAATTGCTGTACATGTTATACAATATATATAACCTTTGTTTAAATTATACGCTCATTGTAACGGACCCGAATTTTATTAAATGTAATGTACGCAATTCCGTAACACAAATTATTGTTCGTTATTTTGATAGGTACGTAAGAAAAGTAATAGGGACAATTTACATGCGAGTGTAATTTTTATTTGCATTTCTTCACTTCCAGTATATTTAAATCTTGAAGGTTCCCGATTGAGGATAGAAAGAAGGTAGACCTCCATCATTATAAATGGAACTAAAATTATTCAGAAGTTATGCCTCTGCATAAACCTTTAATCTTTGGTGATCAATGCGAGAGTTATATGTATATGTTTGGATTAATTACAATATAATAAAAATCTATGCGAGTTCAGTATAGGATCTGGGTTGGTTGAAGAAAGGAACATAGTATTGAGTCGGCCTGTCCATACAGACGGCACACGAGCCCCGGCCATCGTGATTTACGTGTGACGTACATCGCGTGACGTACGTCAACTCAAATGGCCTTAACCCTCTCCTGAGAGGAGACCTGAGCCCAGAAGTGGGACATTATGGGTTGTTGATTGATACTACGGCTTTATTTGTCACTGCAATTAATAAATACTTGAAATAAATAAATACTTACTACTTTCTGCCGCGCACAGCAAAACTGTGGGATGAGCTGTCGCCTGCGGTGTTCCCGGACCAATACGACCTTCAAACCTTCAAGAAAAGAGCGTACCTACTCCTTCCTAAAAGACCGGCAACGCACTCGGCACGTCCGTTTTAACGCCTCTGGTGTTGCGAGTGTCCATGGGCGGCGGTAATCGCTTACCATCAGGCGATACATCAGCTCGTTTGCCGGCTTTATAATTAAAAAAAAACATACTCTCAAATAATGTAAAAAGAAACAGTCGACGAAACGTTGTTACATATACCCACATTTTTAAAATAATTATTTCTGTGTCCGTTTCTTGAGTTTTATAGACATATTTTCCTTTTTTTCTTTTCAGTTTTCCCCGAGTCCTGTCATAATAGAATTACGAATATTCATACAATCTATCACGAAAATTCTGCGTTATTTATTATAAAGACAAACACATTCTGTAGGATCATTGAGAATTTGGTGGGTGAATATGTTTTTATGAACCGAAATAGAGGAAAAATGTCAAGTTTATATTTGAATTGACTTAAAATAGTATATATTATTAACTGAATATATACACACACATGCGCGTATGTTTATATGTTGTTATCCGCGTGTGTGTGTGTGTGTGTGTGTGTGTGTGTATGTGGGTGCGGATGTGTGTTTCTAAAATTCGAATCCTTGAAATCAGCAGTCGGTATCACTGACTTAAAGGCTGATAAGTATAATTAATAGTTTTTTAAATTGTGGAGATACATATACTTAATAAAGTGTCCAGCAAAGCACTATCTTACAAAAAGGCAGCATGGAAAATATCGTCGACAATTAACCACAAAGAACACTTATCCAGTTAAAACATTTATAAAAGTCGTAACCCTATTAGGTTCTACAAATCTAGGCAAATTTATCAAAGTGGACGTAAATTGGATTGCAACGTCCCACTGGAGGGTGTCGAGGGGGTGCATCCCGCAGTGTCGCGTCAGGGTGGCAGCAGGAGTAGGTATTATTTTTTGAACTGTTTAACACACGAACTAAATGTTTACGGGTAAATTTTACTCCTACATGCTTAGCTATTTGTTTAAGAGATATCAATTACATCTACCTATAGTCTTTCCAATCGTTTATTTAACTTTTGACAGATCACGCACATAAAGTTTTGTAATAATTTTTGATACAATGTACTACAGGTAATACTGTACTTCATGGACGGGCTCCGCCCACTTAGAGATGTGTCATTCATAATTTTTGACCACAGACTATAAAAACAGTTTTGAAATAAATCGATTATCGATTATATTAATAAAAAACATTATATATTATTATACTTTATTTTTTGGCATTTTGACAGTAACGAACGGAGGAACAATATGCTAAACTCAACCAAACAAATAAATCAAAATGGAGGAATATAAATACTCAACTCGACGTATGAAAATGTGGATTCGCACCGACATCAAAATGACGTCGCGCGTCGGCTCCGCGTTCGGTGTTGTCGTTTAGTAATTGATAAAAGTACTAAATTATCTATAAAATAATGAGTGTGTTAAATCGATTAAAACTTCTACATGCATAAAATCGATCTTTAAAAGAAATCGAATCGGTAACAGGTCAGGGTATCACTATTTGATTAAGTATTAGAGCTGTCAAAAGTTAAATAAACGATTGGAACGACTATAAGTTATATTTCTAGATTTTTTTAAAAGCAAGATTTAATATTATAGGTAAGGTCTATCCATGCTTCGACCACAACCTCAGAGCAGCGCTAAGCAATTTCTCCTTTGCTTTCCACGGAAAGACCGAGGTTACTCTAGCACAAACACGTTGATCTTGAGAAGATTCAACCAATGCACTTGTCACAGGAGTTGCAGGTTTCCATGGGCGACTTAAACTAAACATACTACAGCGCCATCAAACGAAGACACACTGAACTACGAAGAAACTAAATTGTGTCGACGAATCTAGGTACTAATTCTGTATCGCGATAGGTATATAAATTTTCATTAGCATGTTTACAACCGCCTAACACCTGCCATTGAGCTGCGGCCCGCCAGACATAATCATCTCGCCAGACATAATCATCTCGCCTGGTAAGAAGATTCTCCCATAGAGGGACATGAAACCCGTTCCTTCAGACTTGTCATCAGCTGAGCCGACTGCTCGTTTCTTCGAATAGAATAATGTTTATTGCAATTCATAACAACGTGTTAAAAAGTTTTCGAGAGATTTTACGAGATCACTTTGTCTATATTTATTTCCCCTCTAAGTGGCTATCCTACTCCATTATTTCCTTATGAATATGAATGTAAGACATCAGATTGCGTTTCAGCAAACGTCAGACAAGATGAATTGACTGAGTGACGCTAGTCAGTTAATAATGTTTGTTCTTGTGGTACAATTGTTTTTATATTGTTAACAATCGTAGCTGCAATCATTGAGGCGCTTTTCACATCGTGCCCTTCGAGATATATCGGTGCAAAATATTTTAAGTTCTTAGTGTTTTATTTTCCAGTAGGTGGCAAAGGAGCAGACGTATCACCTGATGGTAAGCGATTACCGCCGCCCATGGACACCCGCAACACCGGGAGCGTCACAGGTGTTACGGGTGTCCATGCATGCTTGTAAAGTGCACCGCGACATAGTAAGTGTATTCCTAGTGCGGGAGTTGCCTTTTTAAATAAATAAGAAATGAATAAATAAATATTTAAGCTTATAAGGTACAATATTTTTTGTGTACCTAGAGTTGGTTAGTTTTAAAAGCAATTTTAAGATATAGGGGAACTAATAGTGGGCGAGCCACGCTTCGGCATGCATGGACCGGCACGACCGGAGTGATACCACGGCCTCACAGAAAACTGATGTGAAACAGCGCCTGCGCTGCGTTTCAGCGAGTGGGTGAGGATACCGGAGGCACAAATCGCAAACCTTCCCTCTATCCTTCTCCCCATTCCCCATAAGCCGTCAACGCACTTGTGACGCCTCTGGTGTTGCGGGTGTCCATAGGCGGCGGTAATCGCTTTCCATCAGCCACGTCGTCAGGCAAAAAACAAAATGTAAGACACTTTCGAAGTACATTTATTTGAAAAATTTTGTTGGCTACAAATGTAATTTTTCGTCATGTTTACAGCATATTAAGTTTTTTGTAGCACTTTTTATTGGTCACATACTGTACCTGATGGACGCATATCGTTGCACTGTGCGTGTTCATTTCCCGTCTTCGTATTACATACCTACTTTTGTCTTTACATTACTCTTATAGATTATAATTATGGGAAATACGGAAAGAATGACGTTACACATAAGATTTAAAAAATGAAGATATATGTAGTTACGATGTTTTGCGACACAAGATCATCGCGTTACAAGTCACTCAATTATTTATTCAAAACTGGATTATGTACAACAGCATCTGTTATGAAAACTAAATCGTGAACAATCAAAATACGAATTTTTGTCCTCAATTTAAATTTCTGTAGGTCCGAATCGAAATCGAATCACAGTCTCATTTCCATAGACTATTTGGAACAAGAGAGTCTCAGAATTCAAATTCTAAAGATAAATAATGTTATACTCGTAGACAATGTTTTTGTTTTTTATCGGCCTGTTTTACGATGTCTTGGAGCCTCAACGGGTGGAATACTTGATCAGATTTTATTACAGGTACTTGGACGTAAAGATGGCTGCTTAAGTTTTTCATTAGATGATGAGAATTAATTTCAAACTTCTTTAATATGTATTTAACTTTACTGTATTTAATATTAAAATTATTGAAGAGCCGGTCTAATTGAGTTTTATTACACGCCTAACGAGTACAACACTGGTGCTTTAGATACGAAAGTAATTAAATATAGTTTACGTCTAATGTAAACACTATTCTATGGATGAGAGAGAGATGTAAAATGCACCTCTTATACCTACCTTAATACAGAAAAGTTGAACAAAATACACCCCTAATTTTAGCGCTACAGTTTACCCGCAAACTCAGGTTAATACTATAAAAATTGGAAATGTTAATGTCTGCTATAAATCCCAAACATAGGTGACACAATTAAATATAGCCGTATAACATTTTGAAAAACATAACACTCCTTCTTTCGCAGTCGGATAAAAACTATTACCCGACTGCGTACAACTTTTTATGAAGTTTTTATACCCTACGGCAGCAAGGGCTATTATAACGTCTCTACTGACACCTCATTCATTTAAAATCGGCTCAGGAGTTTTGTCGATACGGTCGAATATACAAGTATGTTCTGCCAAAAATATTACCTTCCTCTTTGGCTTCGCCGTAGGTAGGTAAAAAAATGTTTTACAAAAACAAAAAAGAAACGAATTTAAACCCTACTTTTTTAATTCAGTTATTATAAAGCTTTTTTATACTGTATACATAAAACGTTTCAACGCCTGTCACCTAATAATTTACGAACCTAATTGAAACTTCCACCGTTGCTTTCATATATTGTATTTTATAGGCTCATAACTCACTTATGAGCTGTTTTTTTGCTATTTGTATTTATCGTGTGAAACGGTTTCAGCTTCTTACACGGCCGCGAAAATTTTATGTCAACAATTCTTAAAAGATTGACAGCAGGCAGTAAACACACGGTAACAACATTGTTACTTCGTTATATTGAGTGCGTTTTGTTTATGGATAGTAGAGGTACTCTACGTTGTGTTCTTACAAGGACGCGCCATCTTGGATTTTTGGTTCTAGAAAATGGTAGGTACTTACTTGTAAAAGGTATTTGCACATTAGACCAATCTGTTGTCGTGTTTTGTTGGTAAGAGCGAGACGCAGATGCATCTCAATAGGCCGTCACAGTTTGGGTCACTTTGATGTAATGTTATATTTTTTTTATTTTTTTTATGGAATAGGTGGCAAACGAGCAGACGTATCGCCTGATGGTAAGCGACCACCGCCGCCCATGGACGTCCGCAGCACCGGAGGCGTCACAAGTGCGTTGTCGACCTTTGGGGGATGAGGAGGGGGATGAGGAGGGGAATGGAGGAAGGGGTTGGGATATGGGCCTCCGGTATCCTCTCTCGGTGAAACACAGTGCAATCGCTATTTTACACCGGTTTTCTGTGAGGCCGTGGTATCACTCCGGTTGAGCTGGCCCATTCATGCCGAAGCGTGGCTCTCCCACGTTGAAATATTGACTGCATTCGTAACGGGTACGGTGTCTACTCTTGGATTCTGCTCAAGCTTTCCATCAGGCATGCTAGGAATAATTAAGCAGGCTCGTAGAAAAATAAAGTAATTCTGCGTTCTTTTTTCGTCAATACATACTTTCTGAATATAACGTGCAAAAAGATATATTTCAAGGTGTTACTAAAATTTTGCTCCTCCAAGAGAAAGCGTGGGTGATATGTTTACCCTTACGACAAACAGTCTATTGAAAATGATGTGTCAAGATATGATGGATGTACCCCATCGAAGGCATGGTAAAATAATATATGATATAAACGTGAACTAATTTAAATAATATCCTGCGACAGTTGTGACGTCATAATATCGGTATTCGTTCCTTGGGTTATGACTTGACTTGTGAGTTCTTATTGTATCTTGTACCTTAATAGCTGAGTTCCTAAGGTAAGTCAGCTTTATTTAACCTAATAGTTTTAGCACCGTATCGCAGTATTTTAGTAGGTTGTTGTTAGTCAGTAACCTGACAAATCTATACTAATATTATAAAGCTGAAGAGTTTGTTTGTTTGTTTGAACGCGCTAATCTCAAGAACCGCTGGTCCGATTTGAAAAATTCTTTCAGTGTTGGATAGTTCATTTATCGAGGAAGGCTATAGGCTATATATCATTACGGTAATAGTAATAGGAGTGGAGCACCAAGGAAGAATGTTTCAAAAACGGGGGAATTTTTCACGCTACGGGCAATAGAAGACGCAAACGAGGTTGCGTGGGTCAAAGTAAATGCATAAAAATACAGATACTAAAATATTTCAACCGAATTATCTTCAACAATTTTTGTACATAGTAAGTTAAAATCAATTTGAAATAAAAAATAGCACGGTACGTTATTCTCTTAAAGTTTCGACGTAACCATAATAAAATAATAAAAAATTAAACTGTAAAAACCATATTTAAAGGCATCTTGAAACTCATTTAACTTTCTAGGAAAATATGATAGCACTTTTCCTTTCTCCTTTAGTCATAAAATGTATTCAGTGTACATTAAGCTACAAAGAAAATTTCATTAGTTTAGGAAATAGTATCTAAATTTCATTCAAATACTTTTTTTAACCGACTTCAAAAAAGGAGGGGTTATGATTTTTTTTATGTCTGTTCGCCAATAACTTATTTATATCAAGGTGTACTATAAAGCGTTTATCTATCTATCTAACTTCGTCGTTTATGAACCGATTTTGATGATTCTTTTTTTATTGGAAAGAATATATTTCAAAGGTGGTCCCATGATAAGGAAATGAGTGTTTGATGATGGCAGACCAGAGAAGTCGAGAGGAACTATCAAAAAACGTATCGACTAGTGCGTTTATAAGTTTTTTCATTAAGTACTTTATTAAAACAATACAATTTAACAAAGGGAGTCTTTGATGATTCAACATCACCACACACTTGTCTGTCTGTCTTTTATCTTTTACAGTTAGACCGCTGCACCGATTTCAATGAAATTTGGCATGGCGATACTTTGCTTCTTTGCAGACAACTTTTAGGTACAACTTTTTACTATATCTTTAAACGTGCAATTCTTATACATTACAGTAACTGTTCGCCGCCCATGTACCTGCAAGTTATCGCGATCAAAAGTAGTATATGTCCTTTCTTAGGAACCAATGTATCTCCATGCCAAATTTCATTGAAATCTATGCAGTGGTTTAGCCGTGACAACGAGACAGACATACAGACAGAGTAATTTCATGAAATTTAGTATGCAGGAGTTTTCGGGGGCGATAAATCGATTTAGATAGGATTCACTTTTAGAAAATTTATCAAAATAAAACCGAGCAAAACTCAGTCATTCTAGTACAAAGATAGGGTACACAGTTCAATGCATGTATTGTAATTTAATTAAAACTGTCATCTATCTATACTAATATAATAAAGCTGAAGAGTTTGTTTGTTTGTTTGTTTGAACGCGCTAATCTTAGGAACAGTTGGTCCAATTTGAAAAATTCTTTAGGTGTTGGATAGTCCATTTATCAAGGAAGGCTATAGGCTATATATCATCACGCTGCTACTAATAGGAGCGGAGCACCAATGAAGAATGTTTCAAAAACGGGGGAAAATTTTCACGATACGGGCAATAGAATGCACACGAGGTTGCGTGGGTCAGCTAGTACATTATATTCAGATTTTAAAAAATTACATTCAATTATGAATACGTCACTGGGAAATATGACAGAAGTTTCCAGAACATTCTACTTTCATATTTCAGTTAATTAAAATACAAGTTGAACCCGCAAACTGTTTACAGCTGTTGAACTCGGAGAAACTCATAATATTCCATATTTATTTAATAGTCCTCGCTTCGATATTATTTTAAGTAGCAGAAACAGCGTCTGCAATATTGTTGCCAGTCTGAATTATATTAGTACATTTTGAACACATAAACAATATTAACAAAGTAAGAGATTTAAGAGTTCCGTAGGTTACGACTCGGAACCCTTACAGCTTCGTCATGTCCGTCCGTTCGTGTTAAGCTTTTGTTTACTGAATAGTGGACAAACGTGCAGACGTATCGCCTGATGGTAAGCGATTACCGCCGCCCATGGACACCCGCGTCACAAGTGCGTTGTCGGCCTCTTAAGAAGGAGTATGCTCTTTTCTTTAAGGTTTGAAGCTGTGAGTGAATATGTGTATTTACCACGTCAACAAAGTGCTAAAATAAAATCTCGTAAAGTGAGGATGATTTTTTTTCTAAACCATAGTGGGGTATCATTACATAGATCTTCAAAAAAAGAATAGATTTTGCGTAGACGATTTTCTGATTTAGGTATCCGATTACGCGATATTCAACTTTAGAGCTCATTCATTTGTTAAATTACGGCGTCCCCCAATCTAAAAGTTAAACGTCTGGCTCAAATTCGTGATGTTAGTTCATGTGAGGAACTTTTAATGAAGTTAGAGGCTTACTTGTTAAATGCACTCACTTGGAAAGCTTCGGAAGAAAATAACGAAATAGTAAACATTATTCATGGTTATAGGTAACAAACTGGCCTTCTTAATACAGTTTCTTTTATTACGGGTTAAGTGTCACCACGGTGTTGTAAGAGTCGACTGTGGCGAACAAACTACGCAAAACAACAGCACTGAAAAGAGATACCTGGCCAGTTTGACATAGTAAGCCAAAACATCCCATCTAAGAAGTCCATCAGTGGACTATTAAAAGCCGTTTATTAAAAAAAGAAAATTAAGTAAATTTTTTTTTAAATTTCGAATGCTATATTCATATGGAGATACGTCATAATTTGTGGGTTTACGAACACTTGATAGTCCAAGATCCCAGGGCCGCCAGACGTCACGTATTTTCTGACGAACGAAATGTGGCTGATTGCGTAGTGGTAGTAAGTACTAAGAACGCATGCGTACCTGCTAACTTGATTAGACGGCCAATTTTCAGGTATCAGGTAATCAAGGTACTTAAAAACATAACGAACCTCACGTAAATTCTGAAAGCTGATTTTCACGTATATTTTAGGTAATATCCTTAAAAATAAGTCGCCAATGCTCCCAGACACTTTCCGTGGGCCGATTTGCTTAACAGACGCTTTCAAGTTCCCAAACTAATGACGTAACGTCACGTAAATTCTGATGCTCCATTTTTATATATGTCTACCAGACAACTATTTTAAAACCTCTTACAAAAAGACAGACCGATCCAAGGGGCCAATCATCCCCTAAATTCAATTTTAATATCTCTGTGGGTTAAAGCGCGAGGGCATTATCCACACGCATGAGACTGAGTCAGACATGTATTAGGATATATTGACTTCTCTGCCTCTCTGTCTCTCTATCTCTCTCTTACAGTTGACTCAGTATCCGGCAGCACTGCTCACAAGAAAAGTATTCAGTGTTCTACTGTGTCCGTTGAGTAATGATTTTTTGCGATTTCGTAAAATTATCCAATGAATCGTGCTAACTATACTTGCTACACTTCGGTTTGTTTCTCTTAGCTTTCTTCTGTAAGGATGGAGGACCTGGCTGACCTAGTTGACCGTATAAACGACGTCATCGGCTTGCAGGCACCAGCAGCCTGAACATTAGCAATCGCTTCTACATCGCGCAGTTCTGAAGTGGCCGCGTTAACCAAGCAAGTCACGATGTCAACAGAAAAAATCGACAGAATGTCACGGGAACGCGGTAGATCGAAAAATAGTATTCGTAGCCGCCACCGCTCAAACTTGACACGATCACGTTCGGCGTATAGACTACACCCGCAGTGCTGGTGCCTGGTACCATCAAAACTTCGGCGAACGATCGAGAACTTCTATTGCGCGATTCAGGATTGGTAGTTTCTTTGTGTTGTACGTTGCTCCGTAGTGTAGTGTATCTGAGGTAGATGGCGCTGTATGTGGAAGTTACCACATATGTAACGATTTTTCGTGATTTCGTATAATTATTCATAATTATATATAATTATACAAAATCGAAGAAATTCATTACATATAATTATATAGGGCCAATTTCCATACGTAATTATATATAATTTTTTTATCCGGGACGATAAAATTCAAGAATTATGGTAGTCAAATGAGCATTTTTTTACAAGTTAATTTTTAATTATTTACCTGATCATTTAAATTTTAACTGATTTTCTTTTAAAATTAATAATCAATTGATATGAGTGAACTGTAAGAGAGAGACAGAGAGACAGAGAAGTCAATATATCCTAATACATATCTGACTCAGTCTCATGCGTGTGGATAATGCCCTCGCGCTCTTACCCACAGAGATATTAAAATTGAATTTAGGGGATGATTGGCCCCTTGGATCGGTCTGTCTTTTTGTAAAAGGTTTTAAAATAGTTGTCTGGTAGACATATATAAAAATGGAGCATCAGAATTTACGTGACGTTACGTCATTATTTTGGGAGCTTGAAAGCGTCTGTTAAGCAAATCGGCCCACGGAAAGTGTCTGGGAGTATTGGCGACTTATTTTTAAGGATATTGCCTAAAATATACGTGAAAATCAGCTTTCAGAATTTACGTGAGGTTCGTTATGTTTTTAAGTACCTTGATTACCTGATACCTGAAAATTGGCCGTCTAATCAAGTTAGCAGGTAGGCATGCGTTCTTAGTACATACTACCACTACGCAATCAGCCACATTTCGTTCGTCAGAAAATACGTGACGTCTGGCGGCCCTGGGATCTTACTATATGAAGATTTTTGTTCTAAGATCCATCCTCTAAAATAAAGGCAGACAAATAAGCTGCGTCAAAGATTTGGAACAACATACGGGTAGTATTAAATCAATAAACTTTTATTGTATTCTATTCAAAACACTATTGTAAATGAAAGGATTTCAGTGTATGGTTATGTAAACATTCTTTCCTATTCATAAAAGATTCTTTTGAAGACAAGACAACAATGCGACGTCTTTAGGCGAGGCAATAGAACCGCCGGCCGGTTTTCATCGTGTGTCAGTGCAATTTGTGCATGTGCTTTTTTTTGCATTGGACTGGGTATTTCTTTATAATATACTAGCTGAACCCCGCGGTGAGAGTTTGCGGTTTGCGTGTAAGAGCAACAAACATATAATATTATTATTAGGATTATTAGGACTAGCTAACATACGCATCTTCGTTTGCGGCTCTTTTGAATCATGCTCTGAGGTTCTTGTGATGGTATTAACTTGGATGGTTTTGTTGATGTGAACTATGCTATCGCAGGCACTCCAGCAAAATACACTTAAAAAAAAGCAATAACGTGACACGGGCATTATATATAAAAGTTTTGATATGTAATTCTAACAAATATAGATATACAGGGTGTAAAAAGACGACTACCGAAAACGAAAGGGGCTGATCCAGCACACCAAAACTTATTAAAAAAAACAAACAGTTGTCTTTAAAAAAAATTGTAGCTTGAAAACACAATGTGTCAAGATTTTTATTAATTTCAGAAGCCAGCAATGTACAACTTAACGCGCCCGCGCGCTCTGTCGCGGTCATTGCACTCACCCGGCCAGCTGTTTTGATATTAAAATACATTACTGTTTTATTGATTTTCTTTGTTTTTTGGTTTTCTATATGAGATAATTAGGTAGTTTGGGTCCTGTTATGTTTTACTATGTATATGTAAGCAGAAAAAAACATAAAACGACTTAGATAAATTAACATTTTTTTTGAGTTTTTTTTTCCCTAAACCTATTCAGTATCATGGTCTGATTGCAACCCCCAAGTTTTCGGTAGTAGTCTTTTTACACCCTGTATATAAATATAGAGATATACAAATATAGAAAGAGAGAGTCAGAAGTGCTATACTAGGTTTTAAGTGTCAAAATGTAGATAAGAATTATTTCTATGTAAACGACGTCCACTTTTACACAGAAACTACTTGATTTTAATTCAAATAATTGTGTATTACTGTTTGGAATTGAGGTTATTTACCTCGTTTCAAAACATTGATCCACTAATTTCGTTGAGACTAATCCTCAAGATTTAATACAAATTGGGAAATATTAGTTTTAGATCAAATTGAGGACAATTACAAACTTCGGATCTTTTTGAACCTTTAAACATAATATAAATATATATAACCTAAATCTCCCAAATGATTCCAACTATTTCAAGAATCGATCTAGATAGGATTATTTTTTTTGAAATTTTACCAAAAAGATACCGAGCATAGTTTGTTCATTCAGGTACTCCTATTTAAGAGATAAATATTTATCCATAAATTGCTATTCCTTTATAATTCCTTTAAATATCGTCATCATCTTGTTCCAATTGGCTCAGACAGTATTTGAGGTTGGGGTAATGTGTGACATTGGGAGGGGCCCGGTTTGTGTTAATAAATGCAGTTCCCGGACCCCTCCCCTCTCAGGCGCAGAGTTGGCACACCGTGTGGTTTTAGTCGGTTCGATTCCGACACACCGCCCCGCCTATGGACACCCGCAACACCAAAGGAGTCACAAGTGCGTTGCCGACCTTTGGGGGATGGGAAGGGGGATGGGGAAGCGATTAGGGTATGGGCCTCCGGTATCCTCACTCACTTGGTGACAGCACAGGCGCTTTTTCTCACCGGTTTTCTGTGAGGCCGTGGTAAAGACAAGCAAAGGTAAAGATTGAGACTCAGGCGACTAAAGTCACATACGACTGAAGAAAACGAGGTAGGTTCTGACCTATATAATATGCTGGCCATACAGAATTTGATTGTTTGAAGTATTCCTTCTCTTTGCAGTGTTGTTGTCCTGTGCAGCTTGCTCCCTTAATCGCCTCTTATAACACCCCCAGAATTATAGGCGGTGACACTTTGTATTCCTAATCCCTTATCTCACGAAAAATCAAATTATAAACTTTATTTGTAAGTCGATAACGTCAAAGTTAAATTTACAAAGCCCTTGTTATTTTACGGGTCACAAATCATGATACAGTACCTAAATGGTAAAACTACTTTACACTTCCTTTTCTATTTATTGTCCCGTGCACTTAACTCTCAAGGTCTTTATCCGGTCAAAATACCTTAATCCATTTAACTAATTACCCGAAAACTAATACAGAACTAAACCATATGTCTTGATTACGTTTTCTGAATTACTGTAATCCGTTTGTGTAAAGAAGAACTTTAGTAAAATTAACTTAACCCAGGAACCTCTTTGTAACCTTTTTATAAATGTAAATACTATTCATGAAAGCTTTTGTTTCTAAAACCTTTTATATATTATACATAGATCTCCTCAAAACAGCTGGAGACTCACGTTACGATACACGTGGTCCTGCTTGATCAGAGTGACAATACAGACTCAAGAAAACTGGTGATAACAATTTGCAATTCGTTTACTGAATGAGTAAGGTTTTAGACTCCCTCCCCTCTCCGACTTTGTGGAAGTTAGGATTGAGATTCACTCATTTACCAGTTAACAAACGAGGAATTCGGATGCCGGAGTCCCAATTCAATACTAATAATACAAAATCGGTCCAGTCGTTCCATAGATTAGCCGGAAAGACAGACAAAAATGAATTTATAAAATTGGTATATGTACCGTGTATGCGTACATATACTTTTAGTAAAAAGCGGTTATTTTAATATAACAAACAGACACTCTAACTTTATATATTTGTATATCTATAGATTACTAGTTGTTAAGCTGTCCCCTCTTTTGCCCACTACACTATAAAAATAACTCTCAAGCTGATTTCAATATTTAAATGTTCTATCGCAAGAACACATTTGTCATTATAAATTTATTTTGCAATAATGTATTATGTGTAAGTAATGAACAAAGCTTCAGCTGTCAGATTAGCTGTCATGCTTCGCAACTAAAAACATTTATCCAAATCAGAAATATACCCATCAAAAGACCTCTTTCATTCCCTAACTACTTTTAACATCTGATATACGACAAATCCAAATACATTTTAAATGTCGTTTCACACTTTAGCCAGTCATTCCCCTTAATATTCAAACGTTTTAGGGGTCCGATCATTAGACTCCCATTTACGCTGAATGTTGGCTACGAAACTTTTTAATGTAATTTTAAACTTGGCCGGTACGTAACGTAGGTGTAACTTTGGCTGAATGAAATTTTGGTAACAGGTTGATATGGAAAAGTTTTATGTATAAAATATAAACTTTCCACTGACTTTGTTCGGTGTCTATGGAATTAAATTCAAACGAGACAGTATTTCACTCCGACCCACCGCCTTCTTCTTTATAAGGCGCAGATTCGGCATCGTATTGAATACTGTCCTCATCTTTGGGCGAGGGCACCCCAGTACCAGCTCCGTCCTATGGACCGCATTTAACGGAGAGTGACTTGAATCGTCTACTGCCAAGAAGTTTTAATTCAGCTGTACTCTTTGACGCTGCATAGAGATGTGGCATTTACTATGGGAGTGCTTCGAGGCATTGTACGGACTGATTCCTGCTACTTGTTTCCGCCATTGTCCTACTCGACAGCAGTTTCTTCCCCATCACTTAAATGGTTGGCAGTCCACAACTGTGCGGTTTTCTAGTAACATTCTGCCTCGCACAACAAAATTGTGTAATGAACGCCTACGGTATTCTCGAACCAATAGGACCTTCAAGAAAAGAGCGTACTTCTTCTTGAAATGCCGTGTGACATCTCTGGTGTTGCGGGTGTCTATGGGCGGTAGTAATCGCTTACCATCAGGTGATACGTCTGCTCGTTTGCCATCTATTCAACAAAATCAAAATACAAAAAAATTGTACTGGATTGGGCTCAGAAAGTATTAAATGAATCTCCCTGTATCACCTAATTACCTTTTACCATCAAGATAACAATCTAAAACTATACTAGGAGCAAATTAGAACAACTCTACATTCACAGCTGTAAATTAGGCTACACTAAACTAAATTACAAGTTTGTCCAAAGGCCGACATGCAAAAAGACCCATATTTATCCAACTAAACAAATGAAAAACTAATTACAGTATGGTTCGCAGTATAAAGTTCAGAATTCACTTTTATATTGGTCTTGGATCCCAATTTAGTAGTTTTAGGAGAAACCAATTAGTTAAATTACAGGAGTCAATTTATTTGAAAAGTTTATGTCATTCAATTTTGAACCTAACAGCTATAAAACATAGTGCCAAAGGAAAATTGTCGGCTCAATCAGTTAGAAATTAACCAGAAATTCTACTAATTGTATGATAACCTAATGTTTTGTGGTTCATTTTAGTATACCAAGCTTCTAGCAACTCACAACTCAGTTCATTACGTCCTGGCACTGCATTCAATGGTGATATTATGATTATTTATTTTGAATAGATTTCTTTTATAACTAAAAAGTAGAAATAATGTTATTTTTCTAATATTTTTACTTAACTGAACAAACGAAAAACCAAGGATGTCAGTGATGATGTTAGACGTACAAGGTCATAAAAAAAAGTAAACATTTGAAATTTTATGTTAATTTTCTGGATCAACGGTCAATTCCAAAAACGCCCTAACTTCGTGAATGAGCTTCACTTCTAATTCGTGTGGCGATCTCAACAATTGATCAGCTAAATTTTTGATGAGAACGTGAATATGAGATTTTAGCTTGGTGTCCATTTTAACCCATTCGAAAAACTCAACCAAGAAACTGTGAAAAGGATCCGACTTCTTTTTCGCGTAGAAGTGGTCCATGTCAGCCAGTATTGTATACACTAACTCCACGTCCTTACCGCCAGTAAATAACGTTCGAGTTTTTATAGCATTCAATCTTTCTTCTACAGCTTTATGTATATTGCGAAGCACATCTTTCGTCGGTACATTATCTGAATAACTCATGTCATTAAGTATTACTTGAAATTCATTAGCGGTTGTCTCACTAACATGGGAATAAAATGTCGTATCTAATAAACCAGCAGCCACAGACCTCATGAAGGTCTTAATTTTTTCTTCATTCAAGTCTCGCAAAGAAGACAATAATGTGTTCAAAGCTTTAGTGCATTCATAAGACTTTGAGCAGATGTTGTAATCCGTGCATAACTTGTTTTCATAATTGCCTTCGACGACGATTGTAGCAAGAACAAATTTTTGCATCAACTTTTTTCGAATTTCTAACACGTCGCCATTATTCGTGTCCGTCCTCTCTGTGGCGTAATTAATTGCGGCTTTTTGAAACATAGCACAAATTTTCTTAATCGTGTCAATCCAAACATATTCTTCTGTCTTCTCTGTAACTCTTGTGTTGGCTATTCTCAGTAGCTGTCTAACATCAAGTAGTAGTTTCTTTAGTTCTTCTTCAAATATATGTGTTGTAATTTCGTTTACATTTTCTGGATTTTTCTCTTGTTTAAGAATGGTTTCAAATGTGGCTTCGATAGCCTTTGTCAAAACCGTAATATACTCATTTATAAATGGTTCTAGTTTGCCTTCACAGAATGTTAGATCTCGACAGAGGTACGAAGTCTTAGTGATCAAGTGTAAAACGTCATTTTCGTTAGAATAACTCATTGAACGACGAAGTGGAATGCTTCTTCTCATGTAGTATTGTAATGTGTCTAATACGTCTTTACCAAAACTTAGAGAGCCTTGTAAGTTTACTTTCACTCCGCAACAGAATGATATTGCAGCTGAAAAATATCATAAAGTTATTGAATAAAATCGTTATTGACTTCATCCTAGAACCGAGGTCTCCAAGCACCCCGATAGACCTTGACTGTCCAACCATTACCCAACAGAGAAACACGTGCCACGTTTCAGGCATTCTTCTAGAGTACTAGGCACCCTAACATTAGTAAGAATCACCTATTAAGGTACCAAACATCCTGATAATCCGGATGTATCCTGATGTGTCACTGACACTAATTTATAACTAGGATGAGTACATCCTCATTTTAAATAAGACAGCGTTCATAAGAAAAACTGTCAATTAATAAATCAATTAGTTAGTCAGTTTTCTAACGTAAAAAAAATCTTACCAAAAACTGTAATCGAATATTTTATAAAATCCATGTCGCTTAAAATAATATATATTAAAGTTTTATTTCTACATCAAATATATTTCACTTTATTGCCCATAAACACTTGACACTTAACTATTTTCTTTAAATTTCAAAATGGCGGATCTGAATCAATTTACTGCTCGTAAAAAGACGGTAACGTATATGTCTATAAAAGGCTTTGTAAACACAATTTATTGAAAAAGAAGGACGTGGCCGTTTTTTGTTACGCCTTATTTAAGTAAAAAGTAAATTAAGATTAGGTACTGGATCACCACTCTAAGGCCGAAGTGAAGGCAATGTGAACAATTTGGCACAAAGGTTTTCAAGTTCTAAAAAATACAATGTTGTCGAGATTGACCACTTCCGCATATTTTGAAATAAACATGTTACGTACACAAAGAATACCCAGACTCAAAACAACAATTTTAAGATCACACAAAGTGTTGTCCCTTGTGAGTATGAATCTACAACACTCAGGGTAGTAGAAAACGGCGAGGTAACCGTTTTAACCACTACGATATCTGTACAATTTTTTTTTTTTTTTTTTAAGACAACTCCCACATTATGAATAAACATCCTGTGTCGTGGGGGACTTTACAAACATACATGAAACGGACACAAAGAACATCCAGACTCGGTACAACAATTCGTGGATCACACAAAGTTAAATTAAATTGATTCATAATTTAAATGACAGTAACTTAGATGACAAAGCTTTGCTCAGTTTTTGAAATGAAACTTCTTTAGAATCGTTGTGTTTTCAAACTGGATGCAACGGAAAAAACGACAGGTAAGAGACACAAATACAAAAAGTCGCCTGTAATTAGTGAGCCAGAGCGAGAGAGCAAATGTCGGTCTCATTCTTTTGTCGATTTACTGAGGTTTCACTTAAATCGTGTGTGAATCGAATCGCACACACACCTTTTTTTTGGTAAATTTTCTAACAATAAATAAATAAATATTTCGGACAATTTATTAACACACAACGCCGTCTAGTCCCACGCTAAGCAGAGCTTGTGTTATGGGTACTAGACAACTGATAGAAATACTTATATACTTTTTTTTTGTAAATACATACATATTATACATAGAAAACACCCAAACTTCGAAACAAATATTTGCAGATCATACAAACATTTGGTCCGAGCCGGGAATCGAACCCGAGACCTCACCTCACCGCACAGCAGTCGCTTACGCTACCACTCGCGCCACCGAGGCAGTTGAACAATGAACAATAGTTAAATCGATTTATTGCCCCTGCAACCCCGTGCATACTAATTTCATAAAAATCGTTGGAGCCGTTTCCGAGATTCAGATTATATGTACAAGAATTGCACGTTTTGAGGTATTAGATTAGATAAATAGATAGATTATGATGTCAATAGATATGGTTATGTTGTCGGAAAGTACATATAAGTACAAAATATCATTTTTTTCAATTTTTATCTGTCTGTCTGTCTGTTTGTTCCGGTTAATCTCTGAACGGCTGGACCGATTTTGACGGGACTAGGCTAGACTAGCTTCGCCCCGCGGCGTTACCCGCGGTACGACAATAACCGCGGGTTACGACTAGTCTATTATATACTACGTATGTATACTACATACTACAAATAAATAAAATTGAAGTGTATGTTTTTAAAATTAATATTATAATTACATATAACAAAATAACATTTCTTTTAAATGTTTGTCTGTCTGTCGGTCTTTCTGTCTATTTGTTCCGGCTTTGGAACGGCTGGACCGATTTTGAAGGGACTTGGCAGATAGCTGATGTAATAAGGAGCATCTTAGGGTACTTTTTTCAAGACTAGCTTTGCCCCGCGTTTTTACCCGCAGTTGTAAACGTCCAATAATAACCGCGGGTAATATCGCGGGACTTGGCTAAGTACCTATTTCATGATATTTGAACCCTTTAGTAAATAAATAACTTAATGCCAAACAACATTATCATCCCAAGTGTTGGGTAGGTATAAGGTATAACGTAACAGAAAAAAATAGTTATGTCTTAGAGTATTACATAAGCAAGCTTGCGTTTATACACTTAAAGGTTATTTTCCTTTGTTCTAAGATATTTACCACTGTTGACTGTTTCGAAGAGCGTACTCCTTCTTAAAAGGTCGGCAACGCACTTGTGACGCCTCTGGTGTAGCAGGTGTCGATGGGCGGCGGTAATCAATAAAAAAAAAACAATTATTCATCTAAGATTTTTTTCTTTTTTTTTTACCTTTATTTCATGTTGATACCCTACTCTATTTTAATGACGTCATGACCAAACATAGATTGGTATGACCAGTCTACTACTACAGTAGGTAGTTTCTCCGTGATTATGGTCACCGTTACGATGACATGACCAGTCAAGTCAAGTAATGAAGCGATTTCTTACTTGGTTTGGCGGATTCATTTAAAAGCGCCATCTACCGATCATCGAAGAAAGCTATAGCCTATAGATTAAAGAACATGCCTAAATCAAGTTCAATCTTGTCATACTAGGGTTGCATTGCTTGCGTTTCTACGGTTACAACATAGATGGCACTATTTTTAATTTTCTTTTTTTTCTGTCTGTTTGTTCTCTGGAATAGCTAGACCGATGTTGATGGTAATTTAATTGTCAAATAAACTGATGTTAAAAAATACTTATGATACTCTTTAAAAGAAAAGAATAATACTTCCATACAAAATGAAACGAATGATTGTCCACTACGGGTCGCAGCACTCGCAGCTTCATGATTTAATGACAAAGACTGTTTGACTCTCTTCTCGTCTCTGACGTGTCCATCACGCTATGGAGGGTAGAGGTAAGGAGTATCATCTGTGTACATGAAAAGTGTCCGTTGAAATGCATTAAATTAGGGTGGCGCCACATTAGCATCAGAGTAAACTTCTTAAAATCAATACACACACTTTTTCATAAAATTGAATGATAAAAAATCAATAAACGTACTATTCACAGTTCAGAAAATAAAATATATTTACTACATTATTTTGTAATACGCAAGTAGTGACAATAATGTTAAATTTTTTAACTCGGCGTACTTCAATTAGTTCACAATTGCTACATTCATACCATAACCTGTGTCTACACCAGCGCCATTCTGGAAGGTTTTTGAACTGTTATTTACAGCTTATGCTGGACACTTTTTTCAATTTTCTACCATATGAGATAACACTCCTTATCTGTACCCTCCATACATCACGCGTCACATAGGTTGTTGAATACAGTCTATGGGGAACGTGCAGGAACTATAGGTGGCAGAACTAAATTGACAAAAGCGACACTATGCGGACTATGGAGGGTAGCTACCCTCCATAATGCGGACACTGCGGACAGTAAAGGAAAATAATTAGACCTGTCATCATGCCTTCAAATGTCAAAATTATCTTTTGAATTCTAATATTTTTAATCGAGATCGTTTTTTGTTTTTTCGAAAGACGGTCCCCATTTCATGTCATTCACATTTTATCATTAATTTCATCACGACGACGACTTGAAGACTCGAAGATTTGATAATTGAAGACGATAATTACTTGACATTGGCAGAAATAGCTGATCCGAGTGTTCCGGCTGGATGCCATTTCATCAAAAAAAGAAGATAATGCATTATTGCATTTTCTAATGTAATCCATTTTTTAATGTACCTAATCCAATACATCCAGAAAAAAAAAGTAAATGAAATAGCGCTAAATTTTATTACTTTCTTTTAATAGTACCTACCCTCGTGCCATGGTCACATGAAATTATTGGTAAAAAAAAATGTGGATGACATGAAATGGGGACCGTCTTTCGAAAAAACAAAAAACGATCCTAATGCATTATCATTAAAATGAATTCTGTTTACTTGTTATAAATGTCAATGTCAGACTGATTGCCAGGTATATAATAGAGTACAAGATTTGGATTGGCGACGCCAGTTGGCAGCTCTTTCGTTGTGTACGTTCCTGGAAATCGTTTCTTTCGAAAGACGGTCCCCATTTCATGTCATCCACATTTTTTTTACCAATAATTTCATCATGACGAAGACTTCAAGACTCGAAGACCAAAGATTTATAGACTTTAAATACTTAACATTGGCAGAAATCTCATCAAAATAATAATAATAGAGTTATGGGATTTCTACAAAAATATTACAAGAAATTTGTAGACTACCTACGTTTATTCTATCTTGTGATTAAAAACTACTATGGAGTGTGTAGTAAATTTTAGTATTCCCATTTTCTTCTTGTATTTACTATTTTTTACTAACATGGTTCTACAAATGTTTGGAATGCATGTATGTTATTAATGTACCTACCCTCACTATAATATTGAAATGAATTGTTCTGATTTTATTTTCTAAGAATAACGAGTTCTATTTTCAGTATCACAGTAAGGTAATTTAAGTGTTATATATTTGTATTTTCTCATGAGTGGTTCTCTATAAGAAATAACGATCTTAAACCTGAAAAATAACTGCTAACTTTTGTGACTTTGATTTTTCTCCTTTTAGGCTTCAAAACTTGTTAATCTTTGTCACATATTTGTCACTACATAGTATAAAACAACGTCACTTCCCGCTGTCTGTCTGTCTGTCCCTGTGAATGCTTTGATCTAACTACGCAACGGATTTTGATGTGGTTTTTTTAATACCTAGATAGAGAGATTCAAGAGGAAAGTTTATATGTATAATACATGCAGAATATAGTAGATTTAGATTACAAAAAATGCCAGATGGACTGTAAAGAACACGAAATGGAATCTAACGAAGTAAATATTGTAAACTCCAGTAACTTTCCAATAAAACACTACTTTAAATATCCACAATTACATTTAATTCGCACCAATCAACAATATACAATAGTCGTCTTATTTTCACAACCATCAATCAACCAAAATTCTCTTCGCCCAACCGCCAAAAAACTTTCCTCTCCAGTGTTGCCCTCCACTCTCCGTGTTGATAGTTGAAAACCTGCTAGGTTCCGATTATAATCGATTAATTTAATTTTAAAAACCTTTCACTCGACTTCATGCACGCGCTTGGTGGGAACCTTATACTCGGCAAAAGAAGCATTTAACAAAAAACATTTTTTTTATAATTAATTAATTAAACATTATGTCAATTCTATAGATTTTTACATACCTTATATTATTATGGTTTTCATTATTTATAAACCAGACATTATTAACTTAACAAATATTTAGAATTTCAACGATTAACAACTATTTTTAACCTTATAAATCAGTATCATGAAAATAGATGAGCAAGCAAGTAACCCATTCAGCCATGTATCCATTTAACCAGTAGAATCCGTTTTACCAATATAATCTCTTTCATTAGTAGTATCCGACTAACCCATCAACCAATTTATCCGTTTATCCAACCAAACCATTTAACAAAATAATATCCGTTTTCCGTTTATCCAACTTGTTTCAGGTAAGTTACGATATTCCGCATTTTCTCACGCTTGACCCGAAACAACACAAAATCAATCAGGTAGCAAATATTATGTATCCGTTTATATTGTAAGCCAGTAGCAGCCTTATCTCCATTTAATATAAATTCAATGTTACTGCTACTACATCAGTACCCAATATACAAATAAATATTTCACTATGCCGACAGATTATCATCAACATCGTTCCCATCATTTCCAACTCAAACGGTTTCTAGGGAAGCTAACATATATGAATCCACAGTCGCATTCTATCTGACGAGATTGTAGTCTTCCGTTTATTTTTCATGCCTTCGAATCCTGTGATCAGTATAACTTTGTAGCGGTCGTTGCCCAACACCTAACCTTACCATTATTCTGAAAGGCCACCTTCGTAATCTTAACTAGATCGCCGACATTAAAGGTAAGAGCAGGCCGTCTTCCCTTATCATAATACCGTGTTTTACCCTCTTGTGTTTTGTCGATTCTTCGTTTAACAACGCCACGGATAGATGACAGCAGGGAGTCGTCGTTAGTTTTCTGATTATCTCGTTAAGTGACGGATTATACTCGTCACCATTCCACCAGTCAAGAATAGTCCTGTTGTATCTCTCGACTTGACTCTGGGCTCGCGTCTGCCTTTCATTGCGGCATTTGCGTAATAAAATGTATTTGTACCATCTGTACCCAGCGCGTTCTTCCCGCTCGGGCCCCGACAAATGGGTCATAATGCGTGTTGACACATCAGACATACGAAAAGTAAATTGGCAATTAATACTGTTATATTATTAAAATTATTTTATTTTTTTCTGAGGGGAAGAATATCCATGTTCTGACATTGCAATGAAAAGACTATTACTACTATTGTTTTTATTTTATTTGTCTTGTTTTTAAGTTACTTTGAGTTCGTCAAAATTTTAATTGTGGTTTTATTAGTATGAAAAAATGTAATGATTTAGAAGTTACCTTTATCATTTTAATTAACGGTCTCAAATGACTGTGTTGCGAACACTTGGCAAATAATTTTTTGGTGGGGTTGCAAGTTGTCTATGGTAAAGTTGATGTTTGACGTTTCCCATTACTGTCAGTTCTTTTTGTATCAGCCATTTTCGCTGATAGTTTGGTGTTCGCTTCAGGTCACGTATCTATTCGTGGCCTTTGGATCACTTTTATAAAATCCATTCAAGATGGTGCAGAAGAAGGTAAAAGCCATGTGCGTTTAAATAATTATTATATTTTCATTTGAAGCAGTGTTTATAACATGAAGTTTACATCTTGAACATGATTATGGGTTGGCGTTATTTTCTGCGTAAATACTCTTATATTTTAAATACACACGTATTGTACATGAAGTGTTACTTTAAAAAGATATTGTAGTGTTTAAATTTAATTGTTACAGTTATAATTTCGTGAGTAAATTTAACATAACCTCAAAAGAAACCATGATGTTAATTGTGTACTGAAGTGCTGTGATTACTATCAGATTATCACCAAGATCGCTGACGACTATTTCTTAACAACACGTACCTAATTGGTGTTCGAAACGTAATGACTCACGTATAATTTTACAATTTCAGCCTAAGAAGAAGGTAGGGAAGAAGGTAGCGGCCGCTCCTTTGGTCGTGAAGAAAGTTGAACCTAAAAAGGTCGTGAACCCTCTTTTTGAGAAGAGGACCAAGAACTTCGCTATTGGTGAGTTCATATTGTCTTTGTGATTATTATCAAACAATCTGTTAATGTTATTAGTTTGTAGACTTGGTGCCAGTCTCTAAAAGTAGCGACCGGTAGTGTTGTCTTTAGGAGGGTGAAGCCGATGGACTAAAATGATGTAAACCTTTAATCCGAAAAACCATGTGGTTTCCAAAATATACGAGCTTTTTAACACTGATTAGTCCATTACATGACCCTAGTGATACATCAACTCCCCATGCTTTAAGTAACCTCTAAAGTAGTACATAAGCATTGTGTGTACATTGTTAAATTATTCTAATCAATTACAAATACACCATAAAACATCAAAAGAAAATAAATAAAAGTATGTGATTCATGTTTTTGAGTATAGAAATGTGTTTTTCAAAATATTTTCTGTGATCTGTTTTATAGTAATACAGAGATTGTTAAAATCTTAATAAATTATCTAAAAAAAAATTAAAAGTACATATTTGCATTATCTTTGTTACATATTTTTTGTTTACCAGCAAAATGAAATGATGCAGTCTTTACAAAATAGTAAAAATATTGGCAGTCTTGATGTAATTTACATTACATTTGCTAATCCTAGTTCAACATCATTGGGAGTATGAATATATCTAAAATATGTGCTATTGTTGTTAACAGGCCAGGACATCCAACCCACAAGGGATTTGTCCCGGTTTGTAAGATGGCCAAAATATATCCGCATACAGCGCCAGAAGGCAGTGCTACAGCGCCGTCTCAAGGTGCCGCCACCAATTAATCAATTTACACAAGTACTTGACAAGACCACAGGTTTGTTTATTTGTAAAGTATTCATATGTAGGGCTATATTTAAGATAGGTTCCTAAAAATATTAAATGTTTTGTAAGTTCCTTTATAATTAACCTAAGGTTTTTGTAAAATACTAGCTGTCCCGGCAAACATTGCTTTGCCATAAAAGGGAATATATGTTGTAGAGGTGGGTCAATAAAAATCGCGATGGAAAAATAGGGGTTGATCGTAGAGGGTTGAAAATCTAGGGTTGTATGTATTTTCTAATGCTGCATCATAAAAAAATAGAAATTAAAAATTTTGACAAAAAAAAAAAAAATTTAGGGGTGGACTACCCCTAACATTTAGGGGGATGAAAAATAGATAAGAACCGATTCTCATAGATACCGGATAATCACAAAAAAATTCATCAAAATCGGTCGAGCCGTTTCGGAGGAGTTCGATTATGCACCAACACGACACGAGATTTTTATATAATAGATAACTTGAAATAAATAACAACGAAATATAATCTGATAAATATTGGTTTTACCCTGCAGTTTAATCTGCGGTACATCCATCAACATCAGTATATCCGGAACAAACAGACAGACGGAAATTGTTAAAAATGTTATTTTAACACTCTAATAGAACTACTGTAGAGAACACTCTTAACTAAGAATTATTCACATATTTAAGGTCATGTCTTTTGTTACATTCTGTAAGTCTTTAGTATAGGGTTTAAAATGATGAACCTACCAAATGCAACGATGAATCACTATGATTATCAAAATATATACGAGCTTTTTAACTCTGATAACTAAATTTACCATCAATAAGTACCAACAATACTATAAATAGTGTTTAAATAGTATATTTTTTATTTCAGCAAAGGGATTATTCAAGATCCTTGAGAAATACAGGCCAGAAACCGAGGCAGTCAGAAAAGAACGCCTAAAGAAGGCTGCTGAAGCTAAGGTACCATAACCTTATCTATTTAAACTTATTTCTCACTTAGGATGGAGATTTCTAGATTTCTTTCTTTATTGCTTACAACTTTGTTTTGTTAAATATCAGGATGATAATGATAAGTTATATTTTATGAAATGAACTTTCATTCCTGAATATGTTATTGCTATTCACATGGGTGTTGCCAGGTTTTAGTTTCTGTTTCAAGATAATTAAATGACTATATCCCTTAAATTATAATACATATTAATATGAAAATAAAGTGAGAGGTGTAAAAATATCAATTTCGAGGGGGAATATCCTAGCAACGCTCATGGTTATTCAGCAAAGTAAAATTGTATTAATTTACATGATAGTGAAGTTTTCAGTTAATGACTAATGTCCTAGAAAGGTTTAACTACTTTAAATCTAACATTTACATAAAAATAATTGAAACAAGTTGCATTAGAATTAGCTAGTAATATACTATATGACTTAAAACATAAGCATTCTTCAGTCAAAAGTAGGTTTATTAAGAAGCCATATAAACTTTTATAAATGATGCATAACAACACTTCAGAATGCCATGAAGACCCCTAACCACCAAGATCTCTGATACAACCAAAATCATTATAATTCTCAGTTGATAAGTTGACTCCATACTAAACATCAGTGCATTGCAGGTTGCCAAGAAAGATGAGCCTCCACCAAAGAGGCCCCTCACTCTCCGCGCTGGCACTAACACAGTGACCAAGCTCGTTGAGAAGAAGAAGGCACAGCTGGTTGTCATCGCACATGATGTAGACCCTATTGAGGTTGGTTTACAGGATTATTTTTTGTAATTAAGTTTCAGAACTAGGAATAATTCCCCATGTGACATGACACAAAGGGCACTTTACAAATAAGTGAAATGAACACTTATAACAACAATTTAAGGATCACACAAAGGGTGTTGTATGTGGGGTTAGGACCTACACACACACGGCAGACAGAACTTTTTTTTTCTAGTATTGGTATTGTTTCTAAATATTAGGTTCATGGCAGGACTTACACCTGCCATAGACACAAATTACTCCTTTTCCTAGTGTTGTTACTTTTGTGATTTCCAGGCTTAGAAGGGAGATAATTGAGCCTCACTCATTTGATTAAAAAGCATTCCTAAATTGCAATGATGTTAGAATTTCTTCACCTGAGACTACAAATACAAGTTATTAGTAGTTGTATGAAGACACACGACTCTGAGCTCATTTTCAAACTCCATATCTACACTTATAACAAAATTAAGCTTTAGCATTACTATATTTTTCTTGTTTATTACAGCTTGTGCTCTTCCTGCCTGCCCTCTGCCGTAAGATGGGTGTTCCGTACTGTATTGTCAAGGGCAAGTCTCGCCTGGGAGCACTTGTCCACCGCAAGACTTGCACAAGCGTAGCACTCACACACGTAAGTTTGACCTTATTAAGAATTGATCATATTTTGACCACTTACAGCAAAGAAGAGATGTGCATATAATGATGATATATTTGCTATCAATAATGCCATGATGACAAACCTTCTACCACCAATAGATTTATCTGAGTATGCCATCTTTGAATGATTTTATTTATAGCTAAGTTTCTAGCACTACTTTCGTGTAGTGAGAGAGCCTTATCTGTTTTACTGTCCAACAACGGAAAGGACAGTAAAAATAATGTAATAAATATGGAATATAAAGTTAGTTTTTATATTGATTACATTTAAGACTTCTACTAATAGACATTGCAGTTGAATGTTTTACTAAATATTTTATAGAAAGATACATTTTTGTTCATATTAAGTGTTACTTACCGCTATGTATTATTTCGTTGTACCAGGTTGAATCTGGTGACCGCGCTGCCTTCTCCAAGGTCGTAGAAGCCATCAAGACGAACTTCAATGAACGCTATGAGGAGCTCCGCAAACACTGGGGCGGTGGTGTTCTTGGCAACAAGTCTAACGCTCGTATCGCTAAACTAGAAAAGGCGAAGGCTCGTGAGATAGCCCAAAAACAGGGCTAAGACTAAATAAACTTTAAGACCTTATTATACGTTCTTTTATTGGTATTATCCCTATACCTTACCATTATCATACAGACATTGAAAGGCTGGGACATAATAAAATGCCTGCCAAATTGCAAAGGCCCGGTTTGAACTATAGCTTTATTTTGCAATAAATGTGATGCTTTCCTGTAACAGGATCGGTTTAATATTTTATATAGCGTAATACACAACGCCATCTAGTCCCAAGCTAAGCAGATCTTATGTACAGTGGACCAAATTGATTCATGACCCCCCTTAGAGTCATTTTCTTACAATTATTCTATACCATTAGGTTGAAATTAGTTTGAACATACATTGCATAAGTGACGAACCATTATCATTCTACTAGACACTCACAAAGCCATGACATAGACATAGACGTATACTATGATAAGTATGGCACGAAAAAGTTTGTTAGCCAGTGAACGTCCTTATCTATAGGTATATTAGGAAAGATTTAATTGTATATTTGTTTGAGACCTAGGATTGACTTTATTTCGAACTAGCTGACCCCCGCAACCTCGTTTGCGTCTTCTATTGCCCGTAGCGTAAAAAAATTCCCCCGTTTTTTAAACATTCTTCATTGGTGCTACGCTCCTATTATATAAACGAAAAACGCAAATATCTTACGGAACCCTATTTAATCGGTCGGTAAAAATAAAATCGGTCCAGTACTTTTTGAGTTTATTCGTTACATACAAAAATACAAATCTTTCCTCTTTATAATATTAGTGTAGATAGTGTAGATAATGGGTAGACTTGAGGTAGGAGGGTGGAGGTACCGTAAAGGTAGCATAGGGTACTGTAGAACAAAAATAGATAAGCATTTATTTAACAGAACGAAGTCTGTCGAGACAGCTAGTCATACATATTAGTAAAATAAAACAGTAAAATTAGAGACCTTTGTTTATTTCATATTATTAAATTATAAATAATGGCATTCACTTCGTAAAGCGAATAAAAAAGAAAACTTCTCAATAGTTAATTTTTGGGTTATAATGGTTCCAATTGTTTGGGTCTGTAGGATTACTGGTTAAACCTAAAACCGAGTGTAAGCGCCATGGTTTTCAATAACGTCTAATAATCGATTACGCATAGACCCGATTCGACGACTGCAAATGTCACTTCCCCTCATGAAATCCCAGATTTCGTTACAATGCAGCTCGATTGCTTTTTTAGTTCTCTCGTTCCTGTTATCCCACATTTGAACCATCAAACCCCATAAATTTTCTATTGGGTTAAGATCTGGTGACCTAGACGGCCATGGAATGAGAGTAAATTTATCTTCATGCTCCGTAAACCAATTTGAGACAATTCTGGCAGTATGCACTCGACAGTTATCATGAACATAGGAGAATACTGGCACATCTTCACGGGGGTAAACTGTTCGCAAAGTCGGTAACATTGATTCTTCCAATAAATCGACATAGTTGATAGCGTTATGACGAGGAGAAATAGGAACAAGTTCGCCTATGTTTCCAGCATCCATCCATGCCCACATGTTAGCTGAAATACGGCCAGATGATTGGTTAGGCACTACGTGGTCTTCTGTGTATCGCGTGTTATCGTAACGCCACAAAGTTAAGCGACCATATTGAGAAGAGCGAAATGATTTTTCGTCTGTAAAGATGGTGTTTGTCCAGTCGAAATCTAAATAATTACGTGCAAAATTCAATCTCACAGTTCTGTGTGCATTTGTTAAATGAACTTTCTTAGCATGATGTCTGTAATGCAGCCCAGTGCGGTGCAAATTATTTCTAATTGTTTCTAGACAAACGTCGTAACGTGCTGCAAAATAGCGGGTACGAGTAAAAGGATGTTCTTCGTAATGGTGTTGCATTTCCGTTCTCTGTTGGTTTGTGATTCGACGAACCCCATGATTATGTCGTCGTCGGTCTTCAAGGATACCCTCTTCAGCGTGCCGTCTGATCCAGGTTCTGACCGTGTTACGACTTATATTTAACTCACGTGATATTTCTCTAACGCCGCAACTTTGCTCACTGAGCACTACAATCCGAGCTCTTTGTTCTACCAAATTGGCCATTATACGATTCGTTTATAGATATAAATATATTCTTAGATTTTTATTTTAATATTTTCAGATTGACTACTACTTGACATCTTACACATAATGTCATTTCATTTTACAAATTATAATACTTTTTCTTCGCAATGAAAAGAGTTTGGATTATAAACGATTATATTATTTGAAATTCAAATAAGACTGCTGTATCAAAAATATATCTTGTTCAGTGGTGACAAAGGTTTAAATTGCATTGACATTTAACCCGTAATGACGCATTTATGTTTATATCTAAAACGTACTATGTGCAAATAGCGAAGAAAACCTAACTACATTTATGATTACAAAGGAATAATTGTCAAAGTGGGTCACCTTTCAATTAGGTCGATAGTACATGTACTAGACAACTGATATAAATACTCAAATACTTTTTTTTGTTGCAAATACATAACTGAAACTAATATTTGTTGATCATTGTCGAAAGCAGTCTACCACTGCGCCACTGAGGCAGTTGAGAGGTTATAAGTTATTTTTTTTGATATTGCGTAGTTAAAGTTTCTAAAGAAGACGATGCTTAGATATGTATGAATCTTCCATATAAAGATCGCTTGCAATTTCTTAATGCTTTGATTTCAATCAGTCGTTTTCGTAAAGCTACAAGTTATAATTTTTTCATGATTTTATAAATAGGTATCTAGGACATAGTTATTCGATCTAATTCTTTGTTTGGGCTGTTATTCGTCTACATTTAAAAAGTCCGATTTTTGCACAAAAAATAGACAAGACTTGTGAGATGCCCGTTCTGAACGCCATCTATCGCTATCACCTGTATTATGTTAACAACTATAATTGTTTTATGGTCCTGATTGTTATAAAAATTTCTAACAGGTAGCGTTATATTCAATCACGGTGTACTCCAAAAGTATTGTAATGGAATACTTTTGAAAACAAAATACTAACGTATCGCTTACGTAAAGAACTGGGCGTTTCGGACTCGTTCCTAATGGTTCTATTGTGAATTATTTATGAGAAAGTAGGAATAAACACTCGTAAGTGCGAGAGATTGATCGTGATTACCAATGTCATAATAAGGTTTCAGAATTATAAAGCGACTTCGACACGATGATATTTTGAAATTGAACCACATTCTGATTAAGAGAGATTTAAAACTGAAACTTTTATTTAGTAATGTAGGAGTTATTTAATTATAAATTTTTATATCATTGGTATTTTTTTGCCATCGTGCTGTGTCGAGGGGAACTTTACAAATGGATTTAATATAAAACACACAAAGAACACCCTGACTCGATCAACAATTTATGGGTCAATAGGGTTGTCACAACTAACTACTATCATCCGTGCAGTCTGGTTGTGTCGTCATGGTTCTCAAGGATCTGAGCGCTGATAGTTTCATACGTTTTGGTTCAAAATAATAATGAAGTCTTTGAATTTAGGGTCGATGACACCTTAGTCAAATTAGTTCCTTTTGATCATCTGTCAAAACGATAACTTTGTATGAAAAAATTATGGAGGGTAGAGGTAAGGAGAGTTATCTCATATGGTAGAAAATTGAAAAAAGTGTCCAGCTGTAAGCTGTAAATAACAGTTCAAAAACCTTCCAGAATAGCGTTGGTGTAGACACAGGGTATGGTATGAATGTAGTTACATGTGAACGAATTGAAGTACGCCGAGTTAAAAAAATTAACATTATTGTCGACTAAAGTAGTTACTTATTGAAAATGTCAACTACTTGCGTATTACAAAATAATGTAGTAAATATGACCTTAAAGAGTTGTTATGAGAAAAGGCGTAGCTAGAGTGATTTTATTTTCTGAACTGTGAATAGTACGTTTATTGATTTTTTATCTTATAAGTTTACTCTGATGCTAATGTGGCGCCACCCTAATTTAATGCATTTCAACGGACAGTTTTTCATGTACACAGATGATACTCCTTACCTCTCTATACAACGAGTTGTTCATTTCAAAAACCTGCCCGTATTGTTCTCTATTTAACGTAAGTGGCAATTCTACCTCACAGGAAGGCGTTGTTTCAGGCAAATATTTGGCCATGGAGAGTTTTAGATATTTGTCTGTGTTCACAAAATTCTATAACGGGAGAGAGCATAAATTTTCGTGGCAGGCGTGTTAAAACTTTGCACTCAGACATATACATACATACGTAATAGCGGAAAGTTCTAGTTTAGACAATAATATTATAAACTTTTTTTATATTTCAACACAAAAAGTAACTGTATACAGACATTACTAGCATAATGACGTCAAAACAAAACCTAAATAACGATATCGAATCTGCTGTCTCATTTTTTGCGACAATACTACATTTTACCTTCTAGATATCTGATATTTTTTAACCGACTTAAAAAAAGGAGGAGTTTCTCAATTCGACTGTTAATTTTTTATATTTGTAACTTAGATTTTGATATTTTTTAATTTGAAAGCTGGTGCTTCCCGTGTGGTCTCATTTCAATTTGGTTTAGTTTTTGAACTCTATTTTCTTTTTGTTATTTTTTTAGTTTGTTTGCGATAACTAAGGTCAATTTTTACAACTGCATTTCTTTTATTTTCAGAATTGAAATATTAAAAGGATGGGTAATGGTTCTGCTAATCTATATATGCTTATATGTTCCACAGTACCGCCTAACTGTTAAACCGATTTTAATTAATGATATATCAATAGAAGAGTAATGATAACTTGGGTGACACAGACTATATAAATTTTATATATAGACTGCCTCGGTGGCGTAGTGGTAGCGTATGCGACTGCTAAGCTTGAGGTCTCGGGTTCGATTCCCGGGTCGGACCAAATGTTTGTATGATCTGCAAATATTTGTTTCGGAGTTTGGGTGTTTTCTATGTATAATATGTATGTATTTACAAAAAAAAGTATATAAGTATTTATATCAGTTGTCTAGTACCCATAACACAAGCTCTGCTTAGCTTGGGACTAGATGGCGTTGTGTGTTAGATGTCAAAAATATTTATTATTTATTTATTTATTATTTTATATTTATTATTTATTATAATTTTTTGACGTAGTCGGGTAAGGGTTGGTAGTACTATTAACGAGTACATTATTATTCTCTCGATTAAATCTACTTTAAGATTTTAATTACATTTTTAAAAAATATATATATTTAAACGTAAATAAAAATACATTCATGAAAAACAAATAGTAGGCTACCGACTTCGGGTACAGGGACCAAGAAACCACCTATTTCTTCCAAAGACAGAAACCGCCTCATTATACGTGCCGTGTCTAGGGAGACTGCCTTTTCTATCAGACCCTTGATCCAGCCATCTAACGTTTACATTTATTAAATTTTGTAGGAAAATATAGATAAAGATTAAACATAAGGAATGATCACAATCTTTAATTACGAAGGAATATTTATGCATTTCATTGCAAGTACGTGTGGTGACGGATTATGAATATAGATTGTCACCACCCCCATTTATCCCATGGGTGTCGTAAGAGGCAACTAAGAGAACAAACTATGCGGTACAACATCACTACCAATAAAAGGAAAACGTAGAATAAAACTTATTTTTCTTTTACGTGTGGGAATCCCCTCGGGCCGTCACCCTTACCGGGGTTCGCGGCGGGGCGGTTTGTCGGAATCGTACCGACTAAAACCACACGGTGTGCTACTCTGCGCCTGAGAAGGGAGGGGTCCGTGAACTGCTGTTATTAACACGACCGGACCCCTCACAGAACTTGGTATAAGCCCTATACCAATCCGTCTGGCCAGCGTGGTGCAGTAACCCAAAACCTCTTTTCTATCTAGCTGTAGATTATTGAAGGCTGTTGATGATTTTGATGCATTTCATTGGTTATAGAAAAATAATCTGTGAAATGCAATCATTAGCACAATACGGTGTCTATAATCTAGAGAAGGTACTTTAATGCCCCATTCGGTGCTGCTTCAAAGTTATGAGACAATCGGTACGCGATTAAGGTCCCTTTCGCTGTCCATTACAGAATGATAAAAATCATTCTGTAATGGTAAAAATCATTCTGTAATGGACAGTCCTTTAAAATATATGCGATTAAGGTTCCATTCGCTTCGTCCCTGAGTGCTCTAATGTGTTAACATTCTTCTGTCAAAATCATTCTGTAATGGACAGTCCTTTAAAATATATGCGATTAAGGTCCCATTCACTTTGTCCCTGAGAGCTCTATTGTGTTGACATTCTTCTATAAAAATCATTCTGTAATGGACAGTCCTTTAAAATATATGCGATTAAGGTCCCATTCCCTTCGTCCCCGAGTGCTCTAATGTGTTTACATTCTTCTGTAAAAATCATTCTGTAATGGACAGGCCTCCAGTTCCAACTTGGAGTAGCGTTAAAAGTATTTATGATTAGTTTTTTTTTGGTTCAGAGATAAGATGAATAGCGATCAGAGCTCTCGTTTGTACTTGTTGAATATAAATAAATAAATATTTCGGACATCTAACACACAACGCCATCTAGTCCCAAACTAAGCAGAGCTTGTGTTATGGGTACTAGACAACTGATATAAATACAAATATACTTAATTTTTATTATAAATAGATACATATCATACATAGAAAACACCTAAACTCCGAAACAAATTTTTGCAGATCATACAAACATTTGGTCCGACCCAGGGAATCGAACCCGAGACCTCAAGTTCAAATATTGTTTCGGTGTTTTCCATGTATAATACGTATATATTCACAAAAAAGTCTATATGTATCAGTTGTCTAAGCACTTTTTAAGTTACGACTAGGTTGCGTTATGTGTTAAATGCCCGACTATATTGGTTGTTGTTTATAAGGATAGGCTTATTGCCATCATTGGATTAATATAGGCTATTCACGATTATTGCAATGCAAGTGAACTAAAATATAGATGACAAAGTATAGATATTTACAAACTGCTTAAATCCTTGAGGATTAAGGTATGTTTGACTGTGATTCAAATATTTTACTTATTACTCTACTGCAATGTTACAATTATGAACGTGTAGGCATATGCTACTATAATTCCGTAGCAGTTATTCCAGCTACGCAATAAGCTACGAGTCCATGAAATTAATTAACTGCTACGAGTGAGTGTATTATGTACTAACATAAAACTTAACGGATGCCCCTTATTATAATACAATTTATTGAAATACAACTTTTGACAACTTCAACAAATTTCAATATTCAATTTCTGGTAGTGGATTTTTAAGTCAAGAATTAGTCTGTGGCAATTGTAAAATGTTAGTAGTTCATAATATTCCTTAGTCAATCGCCCCTTTTTAATTGCACTCGTTGTTCAACTCTGAAGACTCTAAATTCTAAACCTTCAAATCATACAAACGAAATAAGTCGTTATTCCCTTTAAAAAAATGCAGACCATATGAAACAGCTCGGCTTTTAATTACCTACATCCTTATATTAAAAATGAATACAAACATTATTTCTAAACACGAATCCCTCACTTGACAAGCCTAATTCTAAAATTGTATGCTTACTGGCTTCTTTATAATCCAAAAAAGGTAAAGGACACAATAAAGCCCTCACAATACTCATAATTATTTATTACGGAGAAAAATACCTACTCTTTTGGAACAGAACGGAAAAAATATTGTTCCAAGAGTTATTTATACTCCTGGCGTGGGTTGGAAAGTTTCCTTAGATTATAACATCAAGTTATTTGCAAATACCTACCTGGTTTGGAATAGTTGGAATAGTTCCAAGTCTGAATATTAAAAGCCGCTTAAGTTGAACAGCCGGTGAAGGTTATGTAGGAGGAGAATTGTAAATAAGTGCCGTTTGTCTATGCTTATTGAAATGTCTTTAATTTTTTTTAGTCTGAATTCAGGATTTTTTGTAGTTGATTTAAGGCGTAAGAGGTACGGACGAAGATAAATTACTTTCAGTCTTGTTTAAATGATATATTTTTATTTATTCGTTTACTTTTGTTTTATTATAAAATATTTTACGAATAAAATTCTTAATAGGAATGGAATGAATAGAAATTATTGTCTATTCCACTCTTAACGTTTAATCAACAAACCAATACGTAAAAATTATTGCAGACGTTTGACCTGCAATTAGACGTAAATCGTTATATTGTGTCTCCGTGGTCCATCACTATAAAGATTGCTTAAAATTTCATACCTATTGTCGAGCTGTTAATCCGGAATAAGGTACTTTAAATGAGTTTTTTTATTTCAAATTAATAATCCTTAGATATTCAGTGACTTTTGCTATTTACCAATTATCTGATCTACCTTGATCTACACTCTATTTGTATTTAAATACATGAGGTACCAGTTCATGAGATGCAACTTAAAATTAAGTTTATTATTTACTAACTCACCTACGCAGTATCGTCAAGTACTGTCCGTTTCGTGATGTGAAAACAGCTGAACAAAATTGTTTACCATAAAAAAGGTTATAGTGAGTCAACCTGTTTTTGTTTAATTACTAACCTAACCTAACATTCGTTATTGATACTGCGACCAAAAGAGCGATTTTTGATCAACTGGGCTATCTAACGCTAAAATAATTTTTCAAAACGAACCAATACTTTCTGAAATTAGCGAGTAATAACCAAGCAAAGAAACAAACTCTACGACTTTTTAATATTAGTATAGATTGAAAGCATAATATTGGTTTAACTTTATAAGTATACTAGCTGATCCTCGCAACCTCGTTTAATAGCGTCGCGTAATAATTTTCCCACGTTTTTAAACATCAATCATTGGGGCTCCGCTCTTCTTGGTATTAGCGTAATGATATATAGCCTATAGCTGTCTTCGATAAATGGACTATCCAACACTGTAAGAATGTTTCAAATCGGACCAACGGTTCCTGAGATTAGCGCGTTTAAACTAACAAACTCTTCAGCTTTATAATAATAGTATAGATGAAATTTATTAAATCGAAAAATATCACTTCAATAAGGTCCACAAGCAATAAATCAGCCCCATGTTTAAGTCAGTAAAAATAATAACATTAACTTACAATTACGTTGCCAACATTCTTAACACCGCACGATATATAATGGACATATAATGGACATGAAAGTCATATTTCGTTCACGTCTCCCTAGAGCCCGTTAGGCAAGATTAAAAGCCTCAGTAATGCGCCTATCCTTACATAATCCTTTGAACCTTTGTTGTTTCTAATCTACAGCCTTTAACAGAATGCTGGACATGGGCCTCTCATTGAAAGGAAGTCTTGGCCTTCTCAAAAACGAGGTAGCTAACCACGCTGACTAGACGTGTTGGTATGGGGTTCGTTTAGACATGACTAAATAATATAATAATAATATAACTTGAGAATTGTGAACCACGGTCTCCACTCAAGAACCCGCTTAGACTAACGATTATAGGTTCTACGGCAATTATAGCCAGTTCACTGCCACTTCAGCTTGCTAATCCTATGGTATATGTCGCTGACCCTGGTTTCTTACTGAATCACCTCGTTTCTGATACGATCCTTTAGAGAAACGCCGAGTATAGCCCACTCCATAGCACGCTGAGCGATTTTTAACTCGTGTTTGGCTCCGTATGTCATTACTTCCCAAACGCTGCCCAACCCAGCTGGATTCTCCTGTTCACCTCATCCTCGAAGTTACTACTAGTTAACCTAACTGCAAAGTCTGCCCGAGGTACACATATTTTTGAACAACTTCGAGAACGGCGCCGTCTACCGTAACCAGTTCCACTAGTACATGTTCATTAAATGCGTACCGATGCGTACAGAAGAGTCAGCCAGGTCGTTCAGCATCTGTTGTAGGTCCTGCAGCGTCTCTGCCATGATGACGTATTGTGTTCTATTCAGCTGTAATTTTCAAAATTAGTGTTCAATAAACTATGTTCCATTCTATCTTATCAATAGTGTAGATCTGTAAACGAATAGGGTATTTACTGAATACCATGACAAAGAATGAACACTTGTGTAAATAGGCCAATAGTGCTTGAGTATCACCATTGTTGCACTTCTAATGTCCACTAGTTCCGATCACGGAGACACAATAAATTTGTCATGGTTTATTGTGCTGACTAAGGCCCTGTTTTACTGTTTACAGATAACTTCCAGATACCTTATCTGACAGATTGTTTGACGCAATTTATGGGGAAGATACATCAAATTATCTGCACAGAAAACCGGTGTGAAATAGCGCTTGCGCTGTGTTTTACCAAGTGAGTGAGGATACCGGAGGTCCATACCCAACCCCTCCCCCCATTCCCTCTCCCCATCCCCCATAGGTCGGCAACGCACTTGTGACGCTTTGCGGGTGTCCATGGGCGGCGGTAATCGCTTACCATCAGGTGATGCATCTGCTCGTTTGCCCCTTATTCAAAGAAAAAAAGAAGTCAGATAACCTATCAGAAACTTATCTGCAACCGGTGATACAGGGCCTAAGACTATAGTCAGCAATAGCTTTTAAGTGATATTTTCAAGCTCTTAATCTGATTGATTAGACTTGATTAAGGATTTCTTTTACTTTTTGAAATGTATTCTTTCCTTTTTTCAAACAAAAATTAAATTGCCAATAAACCGTTTTGGTAACCTCCCTTGAGAATTGCAGGATCGGATTAGCCTCAACAAGGCTACGAGTATCAAAAAAGTTGATTGAAAAATCAGTAAAGGTCCGAAAAAACACAATTGGTTTTATTACAGGAATGTAGATGTTGATTATATTATCATGCTACACAGACATGAATTAAATTCAGTAAATTTTAATTGTATTATGATTTAACAAACGTACGTGGCAATCATTATCCACAAAAGCAACGAGTTGCTTAAAAAAAAAAAATTATTTCATTCATTATCTCAATTTGAATTTCAAAGACATGTGTGTATCATAATAATAATAGATTTATATTATAACTAGCTTGCCCGCGGTTTTGCGGTTTCGGTTAAGCAGGTTTTGCGTGAAAGCTAACAAACAAAGTTACATTCACATTTATAATAATTAGGATTAGTGTGATTCTAATACTCATATTGCAATATTTCAAAGACTATTTCAAATACAGAATTAATAGTTAAAAATAACAACTCAAACTAGTTATAGTGGACATTCATGATTACGTCACGTTACTTAGAAATGTAACATCGACTTAATTGTATATTATTTACCATCCAGAGAGACCACGGTTATTTAGCAATGTAAGTAAATTATTCTGGACGTTCCATTAGCGAGATAATGAAAGCATACAGTCATCTTTCATCCTTAAAACAAACCGCTTAATCATTGTACGGAGTGAAACTGTGAACGTTCCATTTGTTGCAAAATTGTTAGACAAGCTCTCCATTAAGCTCTCATTGATTGACAAAGCTGCTTTACGAGAGAGAGCAGAAGAAACCTACAAATCATTAAAAAAAACAAGAAATGCTGCGCTTACCATTCCTCCACTAATTGCATATTTTACAATCAAGAAATTGTCAATGACTATTATGTGAATTTAATAATAAACGCGTCTGCTTTTAATGGTTCCGTACTAGCTTCTCAGTACGCACGCGCCAAATCATCTGAAATGTAACAGGTACTGTGGACTCTATGGACGCTTTGCTCAGTCGCGAAATGTCGGTTGGATCGCGCAGGCGTGTTGCCTGTGCCTCACCAATTAATCCCATTACCCTAAAAGAAATAAAAAATAAAAACGTCAAATAAACCCGCCAATTGTTCATCGATATTCAAATATGGAATTTGATTTTTGTTTCATTGCATTTTCAAAATGGCGGTGTTTTGTGCATGTATTTAATTGTAGTGGCGTGTGTTATTGACTTTTCGTGTTTTGGTTAGTGATAATTGTGATAGCGATGCCAAGTGGATATGGGTGTGATAATGATAACTGTTTATGGGATTGGATTGCTCAATGCGTGGGACTCTATGGTAAGTTATTAATTTATATATAGACACGGCAATAACATCAGTAAGTTCTTGAAAGCTACATACATACCTATATTTATATGTTTCAGTTTAAATTTAACGTCAGAAGTGGTTTTAATGTAGCCTTTTATAGAAAACCAGAAATTGATTGTAAATTAAACGTTTAATACATTTGTATTAAAATTGATATGGTTTATGCACGAACTTCATTCGCAATAAATTTATCGTTTCTAAATGAAAATTCTATTTTTTAATGGAAATCTGAATATATTATTTTGCTTGTCTTTTATATGAATATTTGACTGTTTAGGAAAAAGCTTATTTTATGGTAAAACGTAAGTGTAAAACTCCACTTTCTTTTTTAAAAATATAGCTTGATCTATGATCTATTTACAATATGTTTTAATAGATTGGTACTATTGTTTTAAAATATTAATAGTCCTATCCATGCCGCCATAGTGTAGTTCACGCGTTACAAGTGCGTTGCCGGCCTTTTAAGAAGGAGTACGAATCTTGAAGGTTTGAAGGTCGTATTGCTCCGGGAACGAAGACGGAGAAAGTTTCGGGAAAAGCGCATGCTGGATTGTCTGCATTAGCAATGAGAATGGTGACTACTACTCTTGGATTCTGCTCATATACATACAATAAATATATAGCTACTTGGTTATAACATACACTAAGTCAAAACAGTACTCGTTATGAATACTATAGCATATTTTTCAAATGTAAGTCTTCCAAAGTGACTCTACGCTGCCTGATGGAAAGCATGAGTAAAATCCAAGTATTGGTCACCATCCTTACTATAAATTTCGGAGTACAAGCGGCTTTTCCCATACGACTGTTGGAATACAGGAGTCTTTGATGTTCTATCTTGTGACGATGAATGGTGTGATTTAAAACATTGTGTGATGTTTTTGCACAAGCTTTTTAAAATTCATATATAAGACTCAAATTGCTACTATACTCTCTCTGATATTAAAAAGTTTTCAATCGTAAGGAAGAGTAATAAATTTGTCAGTCTATGTATGTACCACCACTGCGCTTAAATTACTGAACCGGTTTTAATGAACGAGGTGTCAATATATTCGTTATAATGGCCCAGGTGATGTAGGCTATATAAATATCTTTAACAGTTTTTATGTAGTCGAGTTATAGTTTCTTTTTTTCTTATTCTCGGTATAAGTCCTAACTCTCGACTACTACAATGTAGATGATAAAAGTTTTAGGACAATTACCAAGAACACAATTCTCTATAAAGGTGATTGAACACAGGTAGCCGCAAACTCTCTTAAGTTCTAGTGGCAACGTGCTCTCAACTTTAATGTAGTACTTGTCTTGAAATGCCGTAACTTTATATTTAATATTGAAATGCATAAAATAGTATTTCTCTACGTCTGTATACTTCAAGATACTTTTATAATAGTCGATAATGATACAATAAAGGAACGTTTTACATTTTCTCGGCGGATATCGAACTATTCTTTATACTTGCTATACAAGTGGCGCAACAACAATATAACGTATCAGCAATATGCAATAACGATTGTATCCTCGAAATGGTAGGTGTATTAAAGGCTCATATTTTGTTAATTATAACTGTGGCCAGGTTTACGTTGTTAGAGTAAGTCTATTGCCTTTTTAACCGGCTAGTTAAGGCATAAGATTTGGAGTAGAAAATAAAGAAAAAAGAAGAAAATATATAAGAAAGCAAAGACTTTGACGTGTGAGAGCCACATTTCGCCATGAATGGGCCGGCTCGAACGGAGTGATACCACAGCCTCATAGAAAACCGGGTGTAAAACATCGCTTTCGCTGGGTTTCACCGAGTGAGTGAGGATACCTTAAGCCCATACCCTAACCCCTACTCCCCATCCCCCAAAGGTCGGCAACGCACTTGTGATGCCCCTGGTGTTGCGGGTGTACATGGGCGGTGGTATATCGCTTACCTTACGTTTGCCTCCTATTTTATACAAAAAAAAGAAAAATTATACAGGGATGCCGAAAGTGTTGGCTTTGGTAAGAACAGGGAACGACGCTAAGCTGGTGATGTATTTGAAGCAAGCTTAGAAATATTTTTCTACAACAAACCTGAAGGTGATGTTCTGCCACCTCCATATCCTATTTGGCGAAGATTACAAAGATAATAATATAATACTATCTTCTAAAGTAAACTAAAAGCTAGGTGTAGTAACAAGCTTAAAGTTTTCATCTACCGTTGATAACCTCCCACTTTGTACGGTTTCGGTACGTTTTTTAAAACCTAGCAAGTTTTTTTTTTTTACATTCTCATTATCTTAATACTAGGATATCCTCATTTGTTTACTGGCGTAATTGTATAAATTGATTTATGTGTTGTTATTTGGGAAGCTCAAACTGTTTCGATTTGTGAGGTAGCTGACGGGAATGTAATCTATTTTAGTTACTTATATTTGATACAAAAATATAGTCTATTTATAAAATAGACTATATTAAATATATAATGTTACATTAGTAGGAAAAATGCGATACTGTCTTTCAAACTATTTACTGTCTCGCTCATATTATGTAAATTTGTGTTACATAATATTCACACATATTAACCAAGATATGTCTAATTTTCAACGGATAAACTCTTGATGGTTTGTGTTGTAAATTGTAATGGGTTAACATATCAACTTATTTATAAAATAAAATGTAAATAAAATTATATGAACTATGCAATAAAATGCAAATTTAAGTACGGAGATAAAACTTAAAACCTTACGCTGTATAAAACTGTAATAAAATATTACAGTTTTATTTCATGAACTTGTGGGTAGTCTCTAATATGATTTCAACGTGTCGGAAGTTTCTCAACTCGATTACATTTTCTTTATGCCACCGCGTGACCGCGATTATAGTTTTAAATTGAAACTTCATGTCATCGTTTTCTGAGCATTTAGTTTATCCAATAACTCCCTGATGTAAACCGCTTATGAAGTTCTCAACTTTGTATTAAAACGACTAAGTATAATAAACTTTAACCTTAGTTGTGCTGTTAGTTTTGTGGTTAGTATTCCTGATTGTTAAAAACTGTGTATTTAATTCTTACACAAGACAAATACGTGTATGTAAATATTCCCTCGAAAATCAGGCAGATGACTTCACGATGAGTTTAAGAATTGTAATTCGGTAGTAAGATATAATACTTATTTCTTTCAAATTATAAAATAATTAATATTATGCTAATTTGTAGTTAAGTCTACTCTTAATGAACACAAAAAATATTGTAAATTTTATTATTTGTTTTAAATAATATTGTTATGAGCAACAATCTACGTCTTAAGTGTTATTTATCTGTAACTGTCTGTCAATGGATAGTCTGTTATCCACCGTTTGTTTACCATAAGATTTGCCTACTTTGGCCTAAGTCGATTGTGACATGTGTCAAATTGTATCAAGTCTAATCGATTATTAGCTATATCAACTAAGTTCTGACGTGATCGCGGTGAGTGTGGTTTGAAGTTATCAATAATGCCATTATTTGAAGATGATAATTGACATATTGTCGACGTTGATTGAAATTTGTAACAGTTATTGAATTTTGTCAATCATTCATCTTATTTAGACTTTAATAACTTAAGTTGTATCAGACTTGTATACGGAAAACCGACCAAAAATAAACAATTCCAAACATGATAGTAGAACGAACCTATAAAAACATTTTCTTGAGCAAATTTTATGTAAAAAGGGCTTCATTTTATTCTGGACATTAACATTCATGACAGTATAATAAAGTGGTTTCATCTTCTACACTTTATATCCAAGATTAGGATAAGCCACACTCGGTCTAGCGCTAGCAGATAACACGCCAATAACAATAAATTGGAGTTTCATTGCCATTCAACAAAATGTCGGATCAAAAGTTAAGGATCGCTTGGCAATTCGTAAAATGATATTATCCTCTGTTTTACGTACATTAATTTCTAAAGTACGTGTTTTTATGTTACGTTTGGCAAAATACATGAGCCTTTAAGAGAGAATATAATTCCTGGGAAGTTGTATTGGGGTCTGTAATCAGTTACAGGCTTTTACGAGGTACGGATATATTCAAGCTTCGCCTTTTTGGCTGAATCTTTTTTTTTCTTTTTATTGAATACTGGACACACACAGCAGAGGCGTTACAAGTGCTTTGCCGACCTTTGGGGGATGGGGGGAGGGGTTAGGGGGTATGGGCCTCCGGTATCCTCACTCACTCAGTGAAACAACAACAAGCGCTATTTCACACCGGTTTTCTGTGAGGCCGTGGTATCACTCCGTTCGAGCCGGCCCATTCATGCCGAAGCGTGGCTCTCTCTAATCTATTGAAAAGCAATGTTAAAAACAACATCAAAGTTAAGGAACTTCCCAGTAACTCTGAAGAAGGGTATAAATTCGAATTATATAAAGGGACGCAGTAACTCCTAAGAAGACATTAGTTATTTATTTTTATTACTTCCTAGTTCAGGGACGTTACAGAAGTTTGCCGGAAGCACAGTAGAAATTAGACTTTTTAAATTCGATATAATATTCAAATTTGAAACAAATTTCTTCGTTATGATTTATTCGTATTTTGGTTATAACAAATATGTTTAAAGTCGGCGGTCCTTTTTAATATTTTCCAGACGACTGATATTTTATGTGGTCATGAGCGTGTTAAAGTTAATTGATTTACAAATTTACAAATACTTTGCCGTAAGTAGGTTTCGTATAACACTCGTTTTCGAATTAAATATTCTCGAATAATACTTTGCGGGGATCTTCGACCCTACACGTCGTTCTAAGGGGACGAACCCCATTCGCAAGCAACCAGTGAGACACTTCAAAACTGAGCTACTATACTTTGACCTTCGTCAGACTCATACCTCCGACTTCAATTTATCTGAACCGTAGTTGGACGAGTAAAATCAATCGAAAGTATAACCCATTCGAAAAGAAGATGATATTTTGTAACATCCCTGTTTATTTTTAATAATCTTGATAGTATGTTTTTCCATACTAGCTTAAAAAATAAATCATTATTATATATTTTCCTTTTTTATTCACAAGCGGAATCACTAAAAAAGTTTAAAGTGTTTGTGAATACACAAGAAATAATTCTATGTTGCAGGCAGTTACATTAGAGGTTTAACATCTGCAACAGTAGCCACAAAACGGTCGATCATGATACATCGAACATCCTAAAATACTGCATACTCCCAATGTAAATCATAAAACAGAACAATAAAACGCTCGCCTAATTAAATCTCTATCACCTAACACAAACAAGAAAACTATAAATATTAACGAAGGTAATACAGATAGCATTGTCTATTATGTTTGTTCTGTTAACAGCAAAACGATCGAATGAAAATACTGAAAACCAACGCGATTAAAATTTATATGACATTCTTTAATGAGAGCTCATCATTTCTACAAGCTTAATGATGTATCTCTGTGTATTAATTCTAACTGTTCTCTTCTAATTGTACCGTCAGTTCTGATGCAGTGTATGACGATATATACTAATGAGATGAACTAAACGCATAGTGTATGCTGAAATGCCGTTTGTTCTACGACCTAACTCTAACCCACTTGTGGCAAGCGGGCTCCATCTAATAAACGGGCGACGCGACGTCGAGACACAAGGACATCAGCCCTTCGCAGAAGTCTACTGTTGCCAATCCATCTTACCCTAATCGGAAATAATATTTAATAAATGCAATAGTATGCTTTGAAGTTTAACTTCCCAAATTGATTGTTTTGTGTATGTACGTTGAGAAAATAACAGGAAGTAGATAAGGATTTTTAAATAATACTAACTTTTGCTCGCGACTTCACCCGCGTGTGTGTACCGAAGTAACATTTTTAGGTTAAGATATTAGTCCGGGATCCCCGAAACTAATTTTACTCATGATTACAATCAAGCATATCGTGAGTGGCTTCACTTTGATGAGAGGCCTACCTTTCACCTTACAAAAACTTTCGATTGTGGTAGCTAACAATAGATTTAAATTTTTAGGTTAAAGGTTACAGGAAATAATTGCTATTTTTATTTTATTTATATTATTTCATACAATGATGTGTAGATATGAAAAAGTTTATTCGTAGTGACTTGCCAAATGTTAATTGATATACGTGACTAGCTTTTGCCTGCGGCTCTACCCGCGTATGTGAATGTGATCCTTTAAACTGTTATAGCTTTGTGTCAATCGAAATAAAACAAATGTTTTAGCATGAATGGGACGGCTCGATCGGAGTAATACCACGGTCTAACAGAAAACCGGTGTGAAACAGCGCCTTCGCTTTCTTTCACCGAGTGATTAAGGATACCGTAGGTACATACCCCAACACCTCACCCCTCCCTTCTCCATCTCTACCATCAGGCGATACGTCTGCTCGTTTGCCCCTATTACAAATAAAAAACTGTTGCCCTTACTTTTTCTTCAATATTTTTAATTTACAAACATAGATCTCTTACAGTTTTATATTTTCTTTCTTTAAAAAGACAACTCCTGCATTAGGAATATATATCCTGTGTTGCAGGGGACTTAACAAACATACATGAAAAAGTGTCCACAAAGAACACCCACACTCAGTACAACAATTTACGGATCACATAAAGCGAAGTACAAATTTGGTGACATTTTATTGGTGAATAAATGGAAAAACGCTTCGGATCTCCGACTTACAGGAAATGCAATACTGTGATACTTATGCAGGATTCGGATTGCCGCAAGACTGATTGTGTTTCCACTAGAACTATTGGGGAAGACACGGCCCGTGTGATTTGAGTTTCGCAACTATTAACAGTTTAAAAGATCTAGAGCGCGTTAAATGACAGGTTACTATAGTTAATTTTTGTATTTAGATATTTATCACGTAAACCTAAACCAAAAAAAAATCCGCGTCCTTACCAGTAACAACTCATTTCCGATCATTTATAGTGAAGTTTATTATCTTTGAGCAACAGACTAGTACGAAGGTGAATTAAGGGGATCTTTATCAATGAGTGTAGCGACCTTCCAGCGCCAGATACAGACGTTGCTATAAAAATACCCCTTATAAACTCAATCTGTTCTGGCATCCTCAAAATAAATGGTATTATTCTCTATGAGAATAAAAAATATGAAAGGTATTCCATATTTCTTAGCAGATTACAAAGCTCCTTATCCTACCTAACTACTGTAGTATTTAGGGGTATCAAATTTAGTGTAAATTATTGAATAAATGTATGGCTATATATTACAGTACTTAATAGAGCGTGTCCTCTGTCGGTACGTATTTAGGAGCGGATCCAATTTCGAGACAGTGCTCATGGAAGACTTAGGACTACACATAGGCCTATCAAGAAACTTAATAATGCTGATGTTTGATAATATAGCCAATGTATTCTCAATATTATATAATTACTTTTTATTTGGAGCTAGGAGCTATTTATAGTCACAGAACGTCAACTCGTGTCATCTTTGTCATGGAAATGCCTAGATGAGTCATATGTCTACAAATTAAAAGTATTTTATTAAATAGGAAAATAAGTACAGAATCAGCAATTCATCATTAAAAGCGTTAAGTCCACTGTTGGATATAGTCCTCTCCTTACAAAGGAGGTTTTGGGCACGCTGACCAGATCAGATGGTAAAACTGGGTTTGTTTCAAGTTTTCTTTATTTTTGCACTGATGTTGTCCAACAACAGGAATAAGGATGGCGACACTCCGTGTTCTATACCCACCACGACAAGAACGACAGCAATTTTCACCGCAGGAGAGCCACGCCATGCATGGGTCGGCTTGACCGGAGTGGCACCACGGCCTCACAGAAAGCCGGTGTGAAACAGCACCTGCGCTGTGTTTCAGCGAGTGAGTGCGGATACCGAAGGCCCATACCCCAACCCCTCCCTCCATCCCCCAAAGGCCGGAAACGCACTTATGACGCCCCTGGTGTTGCGGGTGTCCATGGGCGGCAGTAATCGCTTACCATCGGGCGATACGTTTGCTCGTTTGCCCGCTACAACATAAAAAATAATAATATGACTGGCAATATTTAATGTATTATCTTCAGAAATGAAGATTGTTTGGTTGCGATTATACTCAAACATTAAACTGCTATCAAAGTTGAGTTCAAAAGTCCTTTATAGCCGTTCTGTTATAATTAATCTTCACAAACTTACCCTAGCCGTTTAGTTTGACGAGAGTACTTGTGTTTGTCGAGAGCGATAGCAGTAATGTACGCTATATATTGCTAGTGCTTAGTCGCTAGTACTAAAACAAATAATGATGCTGGGGCGAAAGCACGTTCGGTTAATTTATTGTTCATCAACTATTTATAATGACAAAAGATATTGTTTATAGTTTAAAATAAACAAGTTAAACTTTTGAACCATAAAAGAGTATTGTTAAACTGAGATAATCGTTTTATTCTTCAGAAGTTTAAAGTAAAACAAGTTACAAAATTTCCAATTGCAATTTTTATACTTCGAATACGGTGGTATTGTATTATATAAATCTTATCACGGATAATTAACGTTTCGCATATATAACTGGTATGCCTTCTGAGGTAAAGTAAAAACTTGAATGTTATGGTGAAAAGCCTTCTTTGGTTCTTAACTGCTAGCTTTCATCAGCAGTTCGCTTGCGGTCGGTTTTGTTAGTTTGCGGTAATATATCAACTTTACGAAAATAGCCTTTAACCTAGCTAACTATAAATATTAAGTTTATAATATAGCGAGATATTGTATTTTAAGTACAAAGTAAAGTCCCCAAACCTTACTTGATCAACACAATGATTAAGCAATGTCTACATATTTAATATGGCTGTTTTACTATCATTTTAAAATGTTTCATAGCGAGATAATAATAATAATAATAATAATAATAAATAATAATAAATATTTCGGACAATTTAACACACAACGCCGTCTAGTCCCAAGCTAAGCAGAGCTTGTGTTATGGGTACTAGACAACTGATATAAATACATATATACTTTTTTTTTTTTGTAAATACATACATATTATACATAGAAAACACCCAAACTTCGAAACAAATATTTGCAGATCATACAAACATTTGGACCGACCCGGGAATCGAACCCGAGACCTCAAGCACAGCAGTCGCTTACGCTACCACTCGCGCCACCGCCAAGTATATCATACAGAACCATAAAGTATTCATATTATGTCAGATTGTAAAATTCGGACCACTAACCTATTTCCTTCAGCCTTCGGGCAGAAATGTGTAGGAGTTAGTAATTTTCATTATAATTCTGGTTGCCTACACATTGTATTTATGGAAGCTCTTGGGTCGGAAGCTCGAAATTAGTGAGGATCAATACGGCGACCTTTTGGTCTTAATGGTTTTAGTGTTTGAATTGATGACTTTCGAAGGACTTTTGCTGAAAATTGGTTTAGAAATTAACTTAATTTGTTAAATCATTATCGATTTGAATGTAATCAAAGGTTTTTTGTTTGTTAGTTGGCTAATTTTACATTCTCTTTGTCAGTTTTGAATCAATATGTTTGTTTGGAATGCTTGATAAATATATTCATCCCTGCTGCTTCCTTTTTGTTAACAGTCTTTTTTTTGACGAGGTGGAAAATCCCTTCAGATCTCCGGCTCTTCCGGGGACTGAGAAACCACGTTTGTGGTGAGCTCACTAAAAACCACCCAGGCGGCCGGTCTCAGGCGCCCTGCTCTGGAGGACTCGGACCAAGTTATTTCAGGTCCCCCCAGTTTACTAACAGTCTAAGCGAGCCTCGAATAAGTAAAAACACTTACAACCTACTATATATGGTAGCATGATATATAAAGATACGTTTATATAATGTTCTACAAATTAATGGTCGGCAGTAGGTTTATCTAAAAAATCACAATTGTATATACCAAATTTTTATACATTAGCCAAATTTTATGACAAAAAATGATTGCAAATAAAAAGTAATTTATGGACGTTATTAAAAGGTATGGCATATTAATCTTTAAGAATGACGAATATTTAATTATCAAGACCTTTATAGCATGTTATTTGGAAGCATATTTAATGAGAGAATGGGATATTAAAATTAAAATATAGTTCAAACTTCTTATGTCTACGACGATGTCCAGTATTAGTAATATGACGTTTATCAAATAAAACAACTAATACTCCGACTATCATGATTTTTAAACAGGTCAGATGTGTAACTGTACATATTTATTAGATTATTTTTTTACTCGTTTGACTTAATGTCAAATTTCTTAGAAACAATATGAGAATGTTTTCAAGAGACACAGCAGTTGGATATAGGATAAATACCTCGAATTCATTTGAGACCCCACAAATTTACCATTTAGTTTTAAGAAGAACTATTTTCCGTATGCTGCTCTACTTTTAATTATTTTAAAAAGGCATAGGGACAAACTGTTTAGTACTTGAAACGGTTTAATCCGAGTTGTGTTATTGTTTCACAAAAACTCGTGTTTATTCTTTAATCCCTATTTTACGAGTATGTTAGCCTGTCAAACTGACTCTACTCTGCTCGATTGACAGTATATGCGGAATTAAAGAGTAGGGGTCACTATCTCATTGCTAATGTAGTACGGTAACTCACACTATAGTGATATATATAGATTTACTAGCTGTCCCGGCAAACGTTGCTTTGCCATAAAAAGGAATATATATTTTAGGGGTGGGTCAATAAAAATCGCGATGGAAAAATAAGGGGGTTGATCGTAGAGGGTTGAAAATTCAGAGTTGTACGTAATTTCTAATGCTGTATCATAAAAAAAACAAAAAAAAATCTAAAAATTAAAAAACAAATTAGGGTTGGATTACCCTTAACATTTAGGGGGGTGAAAAATACATGTTGGTCGATTCTCAGACCTACCTGATATGCACACAAAATTTAATAAAAATCGGTCCAGCCGTTTCGGAGGAGTATGGTAACTAACATTGTGACACGAGAATTTTATATATAAGATTTAGATGCTTCTGCATGTTGAGATTCCACGTTACGATATACTCTAACCTCACCGGGTTTTATCGGGAGAAATCAATGAAGGAGACAATATAGAATTCTAAACATGGGCTAAGGACAACTGTGCTAATTGTCCACATCTATACCATTACAAAATTCATAAGTATGGAAACTGTATGTTGCCTTATAACACATTCGTCCCAATAACGTCATATTTCCAATTTCAGCAGAACGTATGCTATATATTTAGCAGACTGCTGATAGATATACTTACATAATTTAGGTATGTACATCCAATATTCATATTACATATAAATAACATCCAGGTAGAACAAATTGTCTTGAAGTACTAAAATAAATTTACTTGTTCGCGTCGGGAATACATCCCACTGCCTCTGTCTTAGCATAATCACCAATTACTAGACAAACAGGCATGCTGAATGACTGAATAAAGTAATAAAACAATTTTCAGTAATTGCAACAGCAAAAACAATAAAATAAAATAATAAACTTGAGAGGTGTCAAGGGACACCCGGATGGAACGAAGTTCGAAATAGAAAGACGAAACGAAAATATCTGGCTTGCTTTCTATAAGAGAGAGAGAGAGAGAGAGAGAGAGAGAGAGAGAGAGAGAGACAGACAGAGAAACATGCGCACGCCGCACGGCTTACAATGGCTTACTATAGCAAAAAGTGTCGTTACAACTTTTCGTCTTATTTTTTCCGTCTAGCCCCCTTTCGCAACGCGCGATTAAGAACTTCGTTCCAATAAAAGCAAAATTTATATAGCCTATGTAACCAGGGCCATTAGGAATCAATTGACATCTCATTCATTAAAATCGGTTCTGTAGTTTAAACCCTACGAGGGAATATACATGGACTACCAAAATCATTACCCATCCTTTTGGCTTCACCGTAGTCGGGTAAAAAATATACGGTATTTCAGACAACGGAATTAGATAATGTGTAATAACATAAATTACTACGATAACTTGTATAATTGACTATAACTTATTTATAACTCCGTCTACAGCCTCCAAAACGGCTGTTTATAACTATTTATTGCTCAAGTAAACCAAGTTAATTACCTTTAAGGGACTTGTGACGGGAGCCAGTGGGTATCTAATAATAATAAACTTGTAAGACATAGATGGTATAGTACAGAACTAACTTCAGATTACAGGTTTAAACTTATCGACAGTTTTCGCGCTAGTCTTTTCATAACATTAAGCATGTTTTAAAAAAACTATATTTGAGACAAAATTCATGCTGGTTGCTTTAAATGGATAGTAATAAACTACGGTACGGTCCTTTATAACAAAAGGTAAATTTAAACATACATACGACATAGGCCTCTACAACTGCACGCCACTTGGTTCGATCTTCGGCTTCTCACATCCAGCTCTACCAGCCTAATTGAATAAAAATCTCTTTTATCATGAAACAAAGTCATTCTTCTTATATTCTCATTTATTATCCATCACTTTTTTCTTTGATTTATCCTACTCTTAAATCCGTCAATGTCAATACCTAAAACTTTCTTTACCACAATTCAGGTACTTATATTTACGCATCACATTTTTTTGGGTAGGACCAGCCAAAGTTTGTTTGTTTTTGTTTGTTAATTTTTTTTTTACAACTTCCACATTAGGAATAAACATCCTGTGTCGCGGGGGACTTTACAAACATATATGTAACGGACACAAAGAACACCCAGACTCAGGACAACATTTTGTGGATCACACAAAGTGATGTCCCACGTGGGATTTGAACCCACGGCACTTGGCGCAGTAGCAAGTGGCGTAGTGACCGCTTAAACCACTAGGCCAACCGTGCAGTCAATATATTCTGTGTCAAAGTGTCTGTACTCTGCTTGATGGAAAGCATAAGCTGAATTTAAAAGTCGTGATCACCATACTCATTGCGAATGCAACAATGCTGCATAGTAGCCCACACCATGGCGGATCTAGTGATGCTTCTGCATCATTGAGCCTCTATTAATACCAGGATTACAGTCATATAAACAGTAATACATTCAGACTACTTCTAATGTATTTATCCCCCCATATCCAATGTTCAATCTACACTATACATACAGCTGAATGTAATAATTTCAGTCACATACAAACCAGTCATGAAATAAAACGGCACCTATTTCAAAATTATCTGTTCATGTAACTTTAACTTAATTTTTATCGTGATTCTATATCTAATGTTCATCATAACACATGGAAGACTATTTAATTCATTAAAGTGCTATTATTTGATTCGATTCCAGATCTATAATTACTAATAGCATTCGCTATAGCTTGCTTTATTGTATACAAGTTTATAGCTATTCGCTAAACCCGTCTAGATGGGTTAAGAACACTTTCGGTGACGAATTGAACTCATCACTGCACCGAGATCTTAAATATCTATTATTAGTATAAATGTAAATTTTAGGTTGGTTTGTCTTTGCTTCAAAATCCCAAACTTCTGCATCGATTGCGATCGAGCTTTGAAATGAAACTTTTTAATCCTCATTTCTCATCAAGGCAACCACAATGGGCGCTGACAGAATCATTTAGGGAGGGTTGTATCTACATTTACACATACTATTAACCAATTTAGAAATAAATTAGCTATTACTAATGAAATAGCTGTTTTTATGTGATCTAACTGTGCCAGGGGGGCGCAAGTGCAATTGTTTGCACCCCTCTCGGCGCCTCGGTACTATTTTATATAACATAATTTCACTGACGTACCAACAATTTGATTTGTTGTAATATCATAATTACACTTTAAGCTACATATATACGCTTTGGGCTTCGTAAAATAAAAAACCGGTAACAAATTTCTAAATATAAATAAAATTATTCAAGTAATATAAAAAACAAATAATTCAGAATAAAATTATAAAATATCGATCAGCACCCCGATTTTTTATTTAAAATCATGTCAAAAACTTGTTAAATTATGTTCTATTATTTAAAGATATATTAATTGCTTATAGACATAGACAAGTATATCCTGAAACACTTCCTAATTTTTCATGCGATATACGTACATTGTTATGTAATAAATAGGTACACATACATTCAACTTTTTCCATAATTGTAAAATATATTTGTATTTGTATATTAAGTATCGGGCGACCGAGTTTTAGTTAGTGTCGGTTGAGTTTAATACGGGACGACACCTATTTAGATAAAAGTGGAAAGTAGAACACTGCTTTTTCCATGATTAAAAGTCCAAATCGTATCGTTCCAGGTTAACTCCGAGAGTTTGTGACCCAGATTTGCAGCTAAAATTGATTCACAACATTAGAGCTTCAACATTAAACATTCCGGAAGTGACAGCAGACACTCCGATAAATTGAGAGATATAAAAATTATATTATGTAATACATTCTATTTCTTATTAATAAGGAGCGGAATAGATATGGGTAGTTACTATGAACCGTGGATAGATAGCCTCGCAGTGGTCTCTTACTGTGATACTCAATAGTAGACGGTCGTAAACACCTGAAAAAATCGTCCCTTTTCAAAATATCTTTACATCTACCAACTCATGTCGGTCAAATCTAAGATTAACTAATATGCGGGCTTTTACAGTTGAGTGACATATATACCAATTCACTACCTCTTGTATTTGTAATTTTTGTTTTAATTATACTGCGCATTAAAATTATAATTCTATTCATTGAAATATTTTGTATGGCTTTTTTTTTTCTAATATAAAATATCCTTTTCCAGATCATACATTTCCCATTTTTGTGAAAATATGTCAAAAAATATTAATTATACGATACGTGTCGTAATAAATTGACATTTCCAAGTAAATAATAAAGTAACTGAAGCCTGCACGCAATTTCTAGGAGGGTCGGGTATACGCTCGTAAACGAATTGGTTGCATTTGACAACAACATTTAGCTCACAATTTCATGCTTGGCTCGCATCAGATTACGTGGCGCTTATTAATTTGAGTGGTAGTTTTTAGCTTTGTAAAACAACCTTTATCTTCATCCATCCATATATTTTTGTCAAAGTGCGATATTAATATCTTAAAACTTTACAAAGGATTACATTAATATTGAAATAGTCAAAAATATTTTGGTAAAGAGTACCAAAGCATTTGAACGTTTAAAATTTGAGATTGAGAAGCATTAATAAATGTTCATGCCGCTTACAATATTGTATTCTCGTTTATGAATAACCTTGCCGGACTCAAACAAACGTGTTTATATTCTAAACCATATCGCGCAAACCGTGAAATTTATTGTACACTGAACATTAAATTCTCTCCAAACTCACAAAGAATGTATTAAAGTAAACATTTTCACTTTTATTATAAATGAATACACATACAATTTTGTTTTGCAAACACTTTAAATCTGAGAGTAATTTATCTCTTTGTTATGATTGTTTGTATTAGATATTAAATGTTTTGACACCTTAAAGTATTTTTTCCTGTTATAAACAATTCATAATACAATGATATACGAGACAGAGGCTATAAAAAAAGCAAAAACTGAGTGATGGCTTTTCCAATCATATTTAAATGGTTGCGGAAATAGTTTTTGTAGGAGTATTGTTACCAAAAACCTTTGTGCTATCGTGTTGTCCCACTTTGAAACGAAAACTGTCGCATGCAGATTTATATCAGTATCTTTGAGCGAATATTCAAATTACTCTAATTGCAAAGTGATTTCCCAAAAGACTGTTCGGCGGTATTTTTTACTTTAGGCTTAAATAGATTATTATTTAAAGTTCGCAAGGAGAAACTGAAGGTTTGTATTTAGATATTGCACGATACATTATATGATGACGATCGCTTACAATAATAGAACAGTAAATGGCTTAAACGAGCAAGCGTATTACCTCATGGTAAGCGATTACCGCTGCCTATGGACAACCGCAACACCAGAGGCGTCACAAGTGCTTTGCCGGCCTCTGGGGAGTGGGATGGGGGTAGGGGTTGGTGTTTGGGCCTCCGGTATCTTTAATTTACGTGAGGCCATGGTATCACTCCGGTCGGGCCGGCCTTTTCATGCCGAAACGTGGCTCTCCCACGACGAAATCTATAAACGAAACCTATAAGAAAACAATCATCTTTCCTCTAATTTTTCTGACCGTGACACGTGTGATCACGTGAATGTGAAAAGTCGGCACACGTTGAAATGACACTATCTAAGTTAGTATTTGTCCAATTGCAAGCTCGAATTTCACATTTTCCTTTTGTCTCCTGGGATTTCAGTAGCTAGGATAAAGTTGCTAATAGGGCTTGGCACGTGGAAATGTTAATTAATATGTACATTGAATACACGTGTATCTTGGTTTGTTGTAGAATCGTAATGTTTATGTTGTGATGCTAGTACTAATAGCGAATTTACGAGTCGGTAATAAAGGATTAGTATGTATGTTTACAATTTCGTTACAATCAAATTTTATGTAGCCAAATAGGTAGGGATATACTTCAGATAATCACATAATATTGCCTTACGTTGCTAAGTGAACCCAGATCAAAAACAGAATTTGTTCCAAAAGAAATATTTTTAATCGTAGGCGTATAAACCAAAACAAAAAGTAAATTTAGGCACAGATATTCAAACCGCAAGTTCTCGTATTGAAATTTTGTTGCTAGTGTTTATGTTTTGATAAATATTACGTTAATATAATGTCTAACCCTTTTGTTTTGATCGGATACAAAAAAAACGATAATAATTTAAATATATTTTGTTTAAAAACGAATCTTCTAGAGCCTCAAGTATCATGAGACACTTAAGAATACCTAAAATATTTGTTGTAAAATGAAAATATCAGTGAAGATATCGGTTGCTTTTATGTCAGAAGCTGATAACAGGATCGAAGGTATTACACGAAATTGAATTCACCCGCCACGCAAATATGTTTATGATATCTTTCGATTTTTTTAGGTGAGTATATTCGGAGCCCATATATCGTCACTAATTCTCTTAAATTAATCCAATTTCAAAGACGATGTTTAACAAGTTTCATTTGATTGAATCAGGGTTGCCATAAATTTATTTTGTGAAAAATAATGAAATAATTTTGTTAAATATTAGCAACTATTTTTGTACCGGTTTGTACATGATGTTAAATTGAAATTATTCGGAGCATGTCAATATTTCAACAACTCTTTGAGATTTTGAAGCATGCATAAACCAACTTAACATTTTCATATAGAGGCAAATAAATTATTATATTTAGAGAAAAAATTGATTGATGAATTTTTTTTTGTAATTACAACATTTTACTGTTTTTGAAATATTCAATTTCATTATACAGGTGAAACATAGTTATCATTAAATCTATACTAATAATAAAGCTGAAGAGTTTGTTTATTTGTTTTAACGCGCTAATCTCAGGAACGGCTGGTCCGATTTGAAAAATTCTTTCAGTGTTGGATAGTCCATTAATCGAGGAAGGCTATAGGCTATATATCATCTAATAGGATTGGATCACCAATGATGAATGTTTCAAAATCGGGAGAAAATTTTCACGCTACGGGCAATATAAGACGCAAACGAGGTTGCGTGGGTTAGCTAGTAAAAATATAAGTTTAAATGAAGTCGTGGATTGTAAGACTGATTTAATCATTTCATACTCAGTATTCTATAATTTAGATTCATTGTCAAAAGAAATTTCTTTATGAAAGTTTTAGAATTGCGAAGGGAATATAAACATAAATAGGTACGGACTCTTGAAATAATTTTGACCTAATTTTTAATTTCCAAGCACAAATTTGTCTGCCAATTAAGTCAACGCACGAGTTTTCGTTCCACTATGTTCCCGGGTCCTTTAAGCAAGGCGTGAAGAAGAAACTGACTAGGCCACCATAGTGCTGGTCACCATGCTGCACTGTCCTTGTTCGCATTGAGGAAGTGACCACCACTCTTGGATTCGGCTTGCGCTTTCCATTAGGCGGAGCAGAGTCATCTTGGCAGTTAAAATATGTAAAATAAAACTTTTTTTTTTGTAATATTTTCCTTAAGGCAGTGAACCCTCCCTGTCCCTTCTTAAGACGAAAAAAAGTAAAAATGCTAGGTAAATAGTAAAAACAACAATTATTTATTTTTTCTATTTTACTGCGACAACCCAATAACTTTTGACAGAACCAAGTCTGCTGGGGCGGCTGGTTTATTATAAATATTATAAAAGATATCTTTCAAATCTGATATCTAATGTTCGTGGTCGGCACTGAATTATAAAGATTGGAGATTATTTTCGAACAAATTATATAAGTATTTAAGGGCGATCGCCCACGGAGATTTATTGTATTGACGCTGTCGCGCGTTTCGTTAACGCGCCACACCATCGCTACTAACGCGCTTTTGTCGCATTTGCAACGCACTTGAGAAGCGATCCCAACGCGCTTCAGCATCACTACTATGTCGCCGTCATCCAAAGACAACGTTATTAATGTTACTCAACGGAGTCCATCTTGCAACTTTAGCGATCTCAGGCATTTTTGTTCCGCTACTGAATCGCTTTTGCAGTGCGACAGAAGCGCAATAATATTGCGTTTGTACCGCGACTGTATCGATGCGAACGCGTGACAGCATCGCTACTCTATCACTGCAAAAAGTCGCCGTGGGGATCGCCCTAAAGTGACACTCGTTATTATAAAGTGTAATTGGCAACCCTACGTTGAAGCCTTATGTATTGATGCCTAATCTTATTAAGTTATTAGTTCGGTAAATCCTCTCAAAATATTTTATAGCAGACTTTTTTGTTATCTTCGATATAATATTGTACTACATGAACACATTATGTATTACATGTGCTGAAAAGGGATGTCACTATGCCTAATGGAGAATAATGTAGTTAGATTAAAAATTTTTGCTGACTGACATTTATTTGTATTTATGAAATACCTAATAAATATTTTTCTTTTTACTTGACTTTTATTTACTCTATTACTACAGCTATTTATTAACTCCACCTTACCTAATTAGAGAATATACTATGTAGCCTATATTTTTAGCCATCCTTAGCAGAGTAGCTCTAGAAATGAGGTTTAACCGGGTACATCGGGATAAAAACTAGAATAAAGCAAAATATATTTTTCAAGTTTAACTTATTAAATCTAATATTTTTAAACGAGCAATTCTCGTAGAATATATAATTTGAATCTCCGTAACGGCTCATGAAAATTGTTATGTAGTGGTTTCGGGGGCGATAAATCGATATCGCTAGAATTCATTTTCAGAAAATGTACCTAAAAATACCGGGAGAAACAAAGCTCCGTCATTCTAAATAAACGTCAAGGTAAGGGTAAAAGGATGAAAGACTGATGACAAATAAACTTCGATAAAAAAACTACATAAATCATTGTTAAATAAAGTAAAAAAGTTATTCCCAAAGGCGAACAAAGGAAAATGCCATTATCGCAGGATGTACACTTGATTAATGGGCACATGCCCACCCGTACTGGACTATGGGATAATTTATAAATACATTAATAACAAAGGATATGTAACAGGAATAGAACTATTCTTTTATGTTACATAGAAAAGAAAAACGTTTTTCTGCCCACTGTTTTATTAAACATGTTATCTACGTAGAGAGTTAAATAGCTATAGAATAACTTTCATGCTAATACCATAAATTTGAAAGTAACTATGTCTGTCTGTTAGGCTTTCACGACTAAACCGCTGCACCGATTTCAATGAAATTTAACTTGAAGATACTCGATTCTTGAGGAAGGACATAGGTTACTCTTTACAGTGATAACTGACATACATGCAGGCGGTGCCCCCGTTTTTTCCCCGTTCGGAAATCCCCTGGGAGTAAGTAAGTTGACATTTGAAATAATAAATAAATAAATATTCCGGACATATAACACACAACGCCATCTAGTCCCAAACTAAGCAGAGCTTGTGTTATGGGTATTAGACAACTGATATAAATACATCTATATTTTTTTTTGTAAATAAATACATATTATATACATATATAGAAAGTATTATTGTCGAGTAAATAAATATTTTAATATACTTCAAGAATCCTCCATGTTTCATATCTACGTATTTAATTTTATCAAGTAAAAGATACAGTAAAATTGTTTGTACTTTCCAAATAGAGATTGATATCCGAAAGATATTACAAGAATACATAATACCCTTAAATCTTTTGAGGTTAAGATATTGGTTTTTGTATTTTCTGAAGGATTCGTAGAACGATATTCTTATTGGTTATGTAATTTATTGTGGTACGATCACAATGAGAATGGTTACGAAGAAGAAGTCATTTGCTTTTTATAAGAGTGAGTAGTTTTTAGAGTTCAAACGCAAGGTTAAAAAGAAATTCACTATTCACCTTCTAGATCCATTATTACACTATATAGCTATGCCTCATCTGCTGGACATTAACCGTGGGAGAGCTATGCTTCGGCATGAATGGGTCGGCTCGACCGGAGTGATACCACGGCCTCACAGAAAACCGGTGTGAAATAGCGTTTGCGCTGTGTTTCACCGAGTGAGTGAGGATACCGGAGGCCCATACCCCAACCCCTCCCCCCATCCCCTTTCCCGTCCCCCAAAGGTCGGCAACGCACTTGTGACGCCATTGGTGTTGCGGGTGTCTATAGGCGGCGGTAATCGCTTACCATCAGGTGATACGTCTGCTCGTTTGCCTACTATTCAACAAAAAAAAAAAAATTTTAAAGGGAGTAATGTTAACTCAAATTTACTGGCTTCACTAAAGCTGTATGGGTTCGGAGATCAGATGAAAGAAAACGAACACTGTTATGCTCACTCACACTATATTACCAAATATTAAATTTTACACAAAGCGAGTTACAAAGTACAGAGAGATAGAAAAAACGTGCCGATCGCAGCGGCGGTAACGGGACGACTCCTTAAATGTACCTTACAATATTAACATAAAATTATATACGTTTTGTTACTGCATCGCCTACATAAGCCCCACCCTAGTGCTGACTCGGCAGCACTCAAACCTCCATAGGAATTCTGGCGATGCGAGCAACAGATCTTTTAAGACTGCCCAATTGCGTCCTAACTTAAACCACTCGTACCCTACCGTCTTTACCGGGAAAAACCTCCTCTATTATACCCCGCGGCCAAACGTTTCGAGGAGCAGCAGGGTCAGCGATGAACACTAGGTCACCAACCTGAAGAGGTCTTTGTCCATCTTTGGTCCACTTTTGACGTGGTATCATCTCTGGCAACACTTCCGTAACCCATCTTCTCCAAAACATATCGGCTAGCCTTTGTGCTATACGCCATTGACGGCGCAAGAAGAGGTCAGAATCATCGAAGTTTCCCAGCTGCGGTAAGATAGATGACGAGCCTAGTAAGAAGTGGTTAGGTGTCAACGACTCCGTGCTGTTGACTTCGACCGACACGTGACTTAACGGACGTCCATTCACGATGGCTTCCACTTCAGCTAGCAGTGTATTAAGTACTTCTTCTCTAGGAGCTCTTTCCTTGAGGATCACTCTAAGTGTGACCTTGACGCTACGAATTAAGCGTTCCCAAGCCCCACCCCAGTGAGGACTAGCCGGCGGTATAAAGGTCCAGCGGGTGCCCTGAATACCTACAGCAGTATGCAGAGACTGCTCGTCAAGCTCCGAGGCGAACTTCTTTAGCTCTGTGTCTGCTCCCCTTAAGTTCGTTCCATTATCGGAGTACAAGTGTGAAGGCCATCCACGTCTAGAGGCCATCCTGCGGAGAGCCATAATCAGTGAATCTGTACTGAGGCTTGGTACAGTCTCCACATGAATTGCTCGAACAGTGAGACATGTGAAGAGAACTCCATATCGTTTCTCCCTTCGTCTTCCCACCGTAACCTCCATTGGACCAAACAAATCAACACCACAATGTGTAAAGGGTCTTTGGTGATGAGCAACTCTGGCAGCAGGTAAGTCACCCATTATCGGCATGTGAGGTGTTACCTTTCTTAACCTACACAGCATGCATCCACTCGTTATTTCTTTAACAGTAGGTCTTAATCGTATAATCCAATACTTTTGTTTCAGGTTGTTCACTACCATCTCTTGGTTACTATGGCCTGCCAGCATATGGTAATGTTTTACGATTAATTTTGCAACTTGACTTCTCCCATCTAAAATTACAGGATGCTTCATGTCGAAGGTAATATCTACGGTGGCGTCTATACGTCCACCCACGCGCAGTAAACCCTGGTCATCAAGATATGGCGTTAGTGTATGTAGCTTACTGCTGGTGTCTACATATCCTCCTTGCTTAATCGCAGATATAGCCGAATAAAATGATTCATTTTGTGCATGGCGTATAAGCAGTCTTTCCGCGTCCTTCATAGCAGCACATTCATCAATGACCTTCCTTTGACATTTATATATAAATTTCAGTACCACTGATGTACTCCTGAGAAGACGTATCCAAGAAGAGAATCGCATTGAATCTGGTACAGGCAAACAATTTGTAGGTACAATATTGTTTACATATTCCAAGTTACAATCCTCGACAACAGGTATGATTGTACTGGTAGGCCATGAAGATTCTATTTCGTGCAGAAATAATGGTCCATTAAACCACTCCGCTTCCAACTGAAGACTCTCAAAATTTTCCCGAGTGGCCAGATCTGCAACGTTCATAGATGTAGGTACGTATCTCCATTCTTTCATTCGTGTTAGTTCATCGATTTCTCCCAAGCGATGCGCGATATAAGATTTATAACAGCGTGTGTTATTACGTATCCAATGTAATACAGTTGTGGAATCACAACAAAAGTATCGGTCAGCTGTTTTAATTCGATGTGCGGACTGTAATGTATTCGCTAACCTGGCAGCCATCACTGCAGATTGCAATTCCAATCGGGGCACTGTTATTGGTTTGAGTGGAGTAACACGACATTTACTCGCTACAAAACAAACTCTTATCTGTTTGTTATGATCTAACCAACGCCAATATGCTACCGCACACATAGCTTGTGTCGATGCGTCGCAAAAAATGTGAAGTTGTAAACAATTATAACCGGTTTCGCTATAGGGCCTATCTGTTTGTAGCTGCGGAGACGCAGGTATACATGTGTCTATGAATGAATCGCTTATCAACTGTGACTGTGAGTCATAGTCATAATTCACGCCCGTAGCAGATCGCCGGTAGCAGCGCTGTATACGTATACTATTTATTGTTTCTAATAACTTCAACCATTTATTCCATTTTTTATAAATATCGACATCTACGTTTTCATCCCATCCAACATTTGACTTCCAGGTCTCTTGAAGCAGTATTTTACCATTAATAGTGAATGGTGAAAGGAATCCATACACGTCGAATAATGACATAATTACTCTAAGTAATTCGCGTTTTGTAGGACATTTTGTTCCGTTGATTACATTTTCAGGGATCCGTTTAAACGAAGTATCGAACCCCAGAGTATCATCATCAGGGTACCATATGATTCTCAAAGTGCGCTCACCCTCATGTTGTGCTCCGATCTTCACTGTAGCAGCCGAACTGGCGAGCGACTCTTTAGGCAAATTATTTAAAACTTTCGTGCTATCACTCAACCAATTGCGTATCTGGAACCCTCCCTGTTTATGTATGTCTATAATATTACGAGCGAGTTGAATGCATTTAGTTTCATTCGGTTGACTATCTATATAATCGTCCATATAGTGTTGGTCGCGAATAGCTTGAACCGCTACGGGTTTCGATGACTCATAACGTTCAGCGTTTTTATTTTTAATAAATTGTGCAATAAAGGGCGCACAATTCGCACCAAATATTAAAGATGTCATTTTATATGTCTTTACAGGTTTCTTAGGGTTGTCGCGCCACAGAAATCTAAGGGCGTCCTGATCAGTTTGTGATATTTTAACCCTTAGAAACATATCCTTAATATCGCCTACGACTGCGATGTCGTGCTCGCGGAAACGTAACATTATACCCAATAAGGACATTAATAAATCTGGACCCGTCAACAAGTAATCGTTGAGTGATAAGCCCTGCGTCTTAGCGGCCGCATCAAAAACCAAACGTAACTTACTCTTGTTAGGGTTGTCAACACCAAAGTGAGGTAAGTACCATGTTTTATTTGTTTTTGTGGTATCTATAATTTCCTCAGCGAAATTATTGTTAAACAAATGCTTTATTCGTTCTTTATACCTCAACGCGTATTGCTCGTTACAAGACATTTTTTTTTCTAAGTTATGTAGCCTAGACAAAGCCGTGAGTTCTGAATCAGGCATACAACAGCTGGCATCCTTCCACGGTAAACCCACGTACCATTGACCATCGATTAATTTTGCCGTTTGTTCCAGATGTTCCAAAGCGCGCAGATCATTTGAGTTCTGACGCGGTGTTCCAGATATACCCATATGTTCGATAGTAAATGATTTTCTTACCATTTCGTGCAGGTCTTCTAACGTAGTGTCTGCCAACCCTGGTTGAACCTCGTTAACATGTAACGTGGAGTTACACGCGTGTTTTAAGAGCGATGTAGGTGTGCGACCAATGACGCACCATCCCAGTGGAGTACGAGTGGCACAAGGTTCATTACATTTGCCGACTCTAATTTCTAAAGGTAACATTAAATTACAGTTATCCTGACCAATCAATATTTCAGGTATAGAAGTATTACAACAAAATTCGTTTTTAATGCTAGACAGATGAGAATACATATTAAAATTAACTGAATTATAATTTTGTACAGGTACACTAAAGTTTTGAAGACTACGTACAGAAAGTTTAAATTTCTCACCATTACAGTTCGCTATACAAACGTTCAGGAGATCGGTGTCACACACAAGCGCGCTGTTGTCCCACGCGCCACGCACGTGCAATGTCTCCCGGCGGCGCCCGCGCAAACCGGCTCGTGACGCAAGCGACGCACTGATAAGAGACACGGTAGAACCATCGTCTAATAACGCATTCGTTTTTATAATACCGTTCGGTCCATGTACACTTACAGGCACTACTTTTAACAACACTTTGCACTCACTGTTTTTTACATGATTTACAGCTTCAGGAGAGGCCGTCGACGACGATGATTCGATTGTAGTAGGTTCTTTGACACACTGGTTACCGTCGTCGTTCGTTGTTTGGCGCGTGTTGTAATGCAGTAACTTATGATGTGCTTGTCCACAGCTCTCGACGTCACACGCTGCCGCCGGACATGTTTCGCGGCTGTGTGTTGCATCTATGCATTTATAACACAAACGGTGTCGCTTGACAAAGTTCCATCGATCTTTACGTAACGCTTTACGAAATCTGTTACAATCCTGTAACTTATGTTTCGAAATACGGCAGTACAGACACTTCACATTGTTCTCACCGCTGTTATTCAATACCACTGTATGCGTAGTAGCTTCTGTATACTTTTTTTTGTTGTAGTAACTATCCGTGTTATTTTTATAAATTAATAACGCCATCGAAGACACTTTCTTAGCTTCTTCATTTAAGAACTCGGATATATCAAACCATGTAGGCCTTCTGCCTTGTTTTATAAATATATAACTGTAGTCTGCCCACTTTGACAGTAAAATAGGTGGTAATTTTGACAAAATACATGTAGTCATGTTTACTCCGTTCAAATATTCGTCGCCGATTATTTTAAAAGCGGCTACACAGTTGCGCACCTTTATAGAAAAGGGTACAATATCTTTATAATATTCTTGGGACACTGAGTGTAATTTCTTGAGATCCATTATAATTCGTGACAATATGACTTCAGGATTACCAAATTGCAGCTCGAGTGTGGACATTATTGTCTCAGGCGAGGTTGCACTTATCAGCAGGGCCGAGACAGCTTCGCGAGCAGATCCTTTCAGACATTTCCTTAAGCGCCACATATTTTCTTTCTCTTTGAAATTACATACCTTGGTCGACTCTTCATACGCCTGTTTAAAATGAAGCCACTCCATGGGGTCTCCACAAAACAATGGTAAGTCTTTTGGCGTACAAATTCTACTTAACAAGTTGGAGTTAAGATTGTTGCTGGTAGAAGCAGCTGCAAGATCCTTAAGTGCGCTAGCCAGAAGTTGAACTGTTCCCTTAGTGCTGGCATCCTCATTGACCAGCGTGTACGGCACGTCCGTTGTGTGACCCTTGTCGTGGACGGGCTGTACTTCCAGTTCTCGATGGCTGCGCTCCAGCCACTCCTCCACCTCCTTGTTAGTGTAATCAGACCGTACACTACACTCGTCGTCTATTTCCGCTAGGTTTGCCGCTAAACGTTTATCTATCAATTCCATTTCAATCTTAGCCTTTGCTTCTGCCGCCTCCAATTCCAACTTCTTTTTTCGTGCAAGCACAGAAGAAGATTTAGACCGCTTGGAGTTCGTTTTTGAGAACTGATGAGACGTTACAGGCATCATTTTATCGTCGAATAACGGTTGTTCCGATTTTATATCACTACCTTCAACTTTTTTATTTCGTACCGATATTTTTTCATTTTGTGCGAAATGGTCTTCTAGAACTTCTTTCTCTTTATTAGGTAGTAATATAGGTGTCTCTTGAGCTGAAGACTGACCCTCTATTGCTTCCGCCTCCCTTCTGACTGATCTCCTTGTGCTCATCCTACTTTTAGGTGTATGGTACATATTACTGTAGATCCGGTTCGAAGTGACCAACTGTATGGGTCAGGAGATCAGATGAAAGAAAACGCACACTGTTAAGCTCACTCACACTATATTACTGAATATTAAAGTTTTACACAATTCGAGTTCAAATGTACTGAGCGATAGAAAAAACGTGCCGATCTCAGCGGCGGTAACGGGACGACTCCTTAAATGTACCTTACAATATTAACATAAAATTATATACGTTTTGTTACTGCATCGCCTACAAAAGCTAATCTGGATTTCATGGCCGATCCATCCATAAATCACATAAGCACCAAGATATTAAATTATAATTTTGTAGAAAAACTATAGGTATCATATACACACAAATTTTCATTATTATGTTAATTGGTCAAATATAATCTTTGGGCTTTTTATCATTTTAGTATGTAACGTTTTATTAATACAGGTTTTAATCATTTCTTTTGGGTTTTTCTAATTTACAATAAAGAAGTTTCACTCAATATTATCATTACAAAATCGTTGCTAGTTTATAAAATAAAATAAAAAATATGTAATTTTTTTTATTAAATAGGGGCAAACGAGCAGACGTATCGCCTGATGGTTAACGATTAGGCGTCACAAGTGCGTTGCCGGCCTTTTAGGAAGGAGTAGGCTCTTTTCTTGAAGGTTTGAAGGTCGTATTGGTCCGGGAACACACAGTTTTGCTGTTCGTGGCAGAAAAAGAAATCGCACAGTTGTGGACTGCCAACCATCTAGATGATGCGGATGAAATTTCTGTCGCGTTGGACGATGGCGGAAAGATGCGGCAGGTATCAATCCGAACAATTCCTCGGAGCATTCCCCATGGTAAATGCGGTAGAAGATGCAGAGCGAAGCCACATCTCTACGCAGCGCCAAAGAGTCTAACCGCATTGAAAGATCCTGGCAATCGACGATACGAGTCGCCCTCCACTGAATGCGGGCCAGAGGGAGGAGCTGGTATAGGGGTGCCCCTGCCCAAAGATGAGGACAGTATTCCATGTGAGGCCAAACCTGCGCCTTATAAAGCCGAAGGCGGTAGGCCGGAGTGAAATACTGCCTCGATCTGTTGAGCACATCTAGCATTTTCGAGGCCACGAAACTGGACTTCGCTCAATAAGTCTAGACCAAGTATCCCAATATTGGCTGAGGTAGATTCAAATTTATTTTAATTCGAGGACATACGACCCACGGCAGTTTTATTGCGGTGAACGCGCAAATTTGTGTCTTTGTCGGGTTGAATTGGACCAAATTAAGTCTACCCCAATTTGAGACCTTTTCCAAAGCGGTCTCAACTTCAGACACAAGTTTGTTTCGACTCTCAATGACGTTTTCCCGAGACATATTGGCGCGGCTAGTGTAGAGAGCATCGCCCGTACTATCATCCGCATAACAATGAATGCCGCTAATTGGCAGCATGTCACTGACATGAAAGAGGAACAGAGTAGGCTTAAAAATAATTAGGTAGGTCGCAGGTTCCAGTCATTACACCTCTCTCCCTGACTGGATGGAAACACGGGACCAACGATTTTTTTTTTTGTCTGATAAATGCCTTAGATTGATGAATGAAATTTAAATTACTAGATTAACAAACAAATAAACAAAATAAATTGGTAAACTAAATAGAATAGTTTAAAATGAATCGTCAAAATGTATGTACGCGCACTTTCGATCGAATTCACCTTCTCTTCACAATATTTTTTTCTTTATGTTCGTCAGTGTTAAGACAAGGTTTGTATAGTAGAAAATTAAAAGTTAAAAATATTTTTTTTTTATCTACGACTGCACTATGGGAAGCGAAGGCGGGCATAACTACTATAAACAAGTTTTTCAGAACTTTAGAAAACATTTACGAAAGAATAATATGGCGGTACGAAGTTCGTCGGGTCAGCTAGTAACTTATAAAGAAGAAGATAAAGATTCTAGTCGGAAAACTTTTAATTTAAGTTTTTTATCGCTAATTTTACTTTAATTAATACTTTGAATATGTTTCAAGGGTTTCAACAAAAACGTATTTACGCTGGCAAGGCTTTATAAGTTGCTTATAACATGCAGAGGAAATTGTTACCGGGTTTAATATGTAGTTGACACAACACCTTAATATGTAATAACAAGAGGAAAATGTGAGCAATATAAGGGAGTCCCACCATTTACGGTGTCGAGTTGTACGTAATGGCACACAAATTACTCTTGTGTTGTATAGCAGTTAATAGGTTCCGGATTAAAAGATTGTATCTAAATATACATCTTCATAGACTAGGAATAATAAAGTATCTAGGAATCTAAGTCTTTGTAATTTCTAAGATTATTTGTTACGAGTATTATATGAATATTTAGGCTACTAGTTCAACCGGTTTTATCTGGATATCAATTTTTCTTCGTAGCGAATGGCATCGGACCTCCGCAATCTTAAGGGTGAACTAAATTCGAAGGTTAAATTAATTATTATTTTATCTTAAATGTCAATATTTAGACGAAGAAAAGAATGAACTAATGTTGGTAAAATGTCTGTATCTGCTGTTTGAGGCGTCGTTCAGAATTACTAGCACATTGTATTTAATTTTCAATTATATTATATTTTTATAAGGTAACAAAATTTAAGTTCTTCGAAATTTATTAAGGGTCTATGTGGTGAAATAATCAACACCATAGGTATATAATATTTGCAAAAATGTAACCAGAAACCGGTATTTGTGTTATGCAATATAGTTCCATCACCTATAGAATTATCTGAGTACATTATTACGTGGTACTTTGTGGACAAAGAGCTGAGTACAATAGCTAACAGGCAAGATATCCGGTTCTTTGTTCGGGTGTACCGGCTTTAATTAATTGACCAACAGTTTGCGACTAGTTAGGAAGCTGAAGATGACATTTTAATGTTGTGTTAATTATCTGATTATATTGTATTTCTTATCTGTTCTAGTTCTAGCGGTTTAAATTCATTTAATTAATTTAATATAACAATTAGACCATGACAACTGAAACTTATGACTATTGAGTGCCTCGGTAGCGTATGCGACTGCTAAGCTTGAGGTTGCGGGTTCGATTCCCGGGTCGGACCAAATGTTTGTATGATGTGTCAATCAAACGGGTTGGATTCGGTCGGGTCAAAGAGTTTTATTGACCCGGCCATGAGTACATCACAATATATGTTATTGTTAACCCTGCTTGTTCAGTAGATTCAATGGCGAACAGTTCAGGAAGTCGATGTCAGTGCTGACGGAATTTGCAATACTTCTTTTTTCCTCCACAACGTGGATAAAATGCTGTCTATACCAATATATTTCACAGCAAGGTTGCGTTTCATGATTTAAAATATTAAATAAAAAACGAGTTCTTACTTGTTTTACTCGATTTTCCTTGTAAGGGTGAATCGCACCCTACCTAGCTGCGGATTAACTTTAATATTAGATTATAGGCATAAATAATGTATTACATCTCCCTTTGATTTTGTTACTTTAATCTTCTTATAAGTACAGCCTCTGCTTTTTTAATTTAAATCTTTAAAGAGTAATCTTGCTTTTTTGGCAATAAGATAAGGCTAACAGTTTTTTGAAAGGTAAAACGTGTAATGTTTGTTTTAAACTGGTTTGAGTTTACGTTCGGTACGTGCGAGGTAGCTCTATTGGGATCAGTCGTGCGTTTAAGGAAATTTAAGTTAATTGGTTCTGACCCTACTATACATATAGTATTTTAACTGTTAAAAATATTTCTAAAACTATCTAACTAATGAATACTTGCGAGAAAGAAAGATTATGGTCTAAAAACGGAATAGTGATTTAACTTCATCAAATGTAAGGCCAGTTATTTAAACAATTAGCTGATTTGAAGCATCTTTGCAATAAACTTTTTCGTCAGTAAATCAAATATTGTTCCTAACTACGAGTATTAACCGATAATTATATTAACATAGTTATTCACATCCATCGTTTGGAAAATAGGTTTTTTCAACAAAATAGGTTCACTTGCAATGTTCCTCTTACAGCAATTGAATTACTGCATCTGACATATTCTGATCGGAATTCGCCTACTTGGTCGTGTGATTTAGTATCATTAGATTATCTCATATTTAAAATTCTCATGTCACAATGTTAGTTACCATACTCCGCCGCAACGGCTGGACCGATTTTTATTAAAATTTGTGTGCCTATCAGGTAGGTCTGAGAATCGGCCAAGCTCTATTTTTCATGCCCCCAAATGTTAAGGGTAGTCCATCCCAATTTTTTTTTTAATTTTTTTTTTTTTCATGATACAACAGTAAAAAATACGTATAACCCTGAATTTTCAACCCTCTACAATCAACCTCTATTTTTCCATTTTTGTGGACCCACCCCTAAAATATAATATATTCCTTTTTATGGCAAAGCAACGTTTGTCGGGTCAGCTAGTTGTATATTTAAAAAAGGCCTTACCAACCAACAAAGAATAAAATATAGTCACGGGTTAATACTGATGTACACATAGAGCAACACGATAGGGAGTAGCCACACGCAGGCCTTTCCCTCTGACTAAGTCGAAGCCCAATTGGGCCTACGCGTTAATCAGTTATGACACAAGATATAATTGTGTGTGCGTGAAATTCTGAATATTTTGTTTTTATTGTTATGTTTTAGTTCGTGGTGACAGGTGATTGTATTTGTATGTGAGTCTAAAATGTGCATGTGTGCAGACTTCCCTCTGCCAAAAACGACAAACTATTTTGTTTGTTTTATATTATATTTAGCTTAATTTCAGATACTCGTACATAGTAGCCAGTATGTATCTATAGGCATACTCTAACGTCAATTTACCTGATGTGTATGTGGGGGAACGTGTATCATGTTCCACCCAACACAAAGGGAGGATCCTCCGACCAGGCGAGGTGATCATGCCTGGTGGGCTACTGCCCAACAGTTGATGTTGGGATGTTGTATATATAATAATCGGCGCGAGAACTATTTATTGCGCGATTCAGTATTTGTAGTTACTCCGTGTAGTGCGTTACTTTGTAGTTCAGTATATCTTCGGTAGATGGCGCTGTAGTAGGTTATTGTTGAGTTATATGTGGAAGTCACCGCATGTAATTCTAGTTCACAAAGTTATTTATTTTTAATAAAACTTATAAGAAATTGAAGAAAAGAAATCATTTTTTAATGAATTTAAATCCTGCCAATATTTAACGCACGTAAAATAAATATGAGGTCAGAAAAGTCCTAGTACGATGATAATATTTTATAGACCCTATACATTTTACAGTCTCTTCTAAGATGTCTTCGTAAGTGGACATACATAATTGATTTCTACCCAACTCAATCATATAGTTACGTCGCCTCGACGATCCACTATTTAATAGGATCAGCTATATCAGAATTAGGCCACGTCAGACAAATGCTGTTTTCGTTTTCAAACGGGATTGAAGTTGAGTAAACTTGATCCGTCTGTACTTTTGCTACCTCATGAAAAAAGTGATATATATACCTATATATATTATCGTCAGATTATCAAAATCGTTTCATTGTAATATATCTCGCAAGATTGTAAACTATCGAAACATTGTGAACTGTAACATACTGCTTACAATTTAACGTACTTACTATTTTTAGTTATATTATAATTCAGAGAAGTGAAAGAAAGGTGAAGCATAGGCTACGAATTATCACCATAACCAACATAAACGCGGGCGAAACCACGGACAAAAGCTAGTGTTATGTATTGTACAAAAAAAAGTACAATTTGTAATGAAATATACATTTAGAGAAAAAAATGTTGTATGCATTTTTTACGAGAACTTTACTGTCTTTAAAATATAAAAAAACAAAGAAACTTAGACTGTACTAGCTTTTGACCGAGGCCCGCGTGAATTTTGATTATTGCGGTAAAAACTAGCCATGTCCTTTCCCAGGAATCAAAGTGTCTTCCCAAACAAAAGTGTAACAGACAGACGGATTTACTGTCGAATATAAAATATGAGTATGATTGTTACATGTTATGGGCATGCATTCTAGTGTTAATACAACACGCTCAAACATATATTGTGTTATCTAATTTATTGTAGATACATACATACAATAATATCACTGCAATCAATTTAAATCACTAAAGATAAAAGTTCAGTTTGATTACTTTGAAAACACTGTATTTAGATTAGGTTTAAGTGTTCCTAGTAGTGGTTAAATAATAAATATTTCGGACATCTTACATACAACGCCTTCTATTCTCAAGCTAAGCAGAGCTTGTGTTATGGGTACTAGACAACTAATATAAATACATATATACTTTTTTTTGTAAATACATACATATTATACATAGAAAACACCAGAACTCGGAAACAAATATTTGCAGATCATACAAACATTTGATCCGACCCGAGAATCGAACCCAAGACCTCAAACACAGCAGTCGCAGTGTGAGACCTACTGAAACTTTAAATTGTTTAATTTTTATACTTTCTGGATTCATGAGGATCTTGATTGACTTGAATTGAGCTTCATATATTTCTTTCATGAATTGTTATTCTCATTTTTCATTCTTTATAGTTAAATTTGTGATCTAAGCACCGTCATCCGTCTATTTTTTAGTTCGAGTCTTCCAATTGCGGTAACGCATATCGAACACTTGAATCGTAGGTTCCTATGAGTGGTGGTAGTTAACTCATCTCCTTGTTTGTCCCTGTAACATAAAGAAAATAACAAAATAAGAACAAGTTCAAATAATGGAATTTTAGATAATTTAAAACAGTGCCCGAATTCTTTGTAACATTTTTGTCAGTATTCCTTCTACTTTTTACAAAAGTAACATGAATCGATTTGTTTGCGTAATAAATAACATGGGAGACCGAACAAATACCTGCCTACAACAAGAATAACCCTTTATTGCAGCCATATTGCGGGATCCTCCTACCTCACACATAGACATTTACGACTACAATAAATTGTACCGTGGGATATAAAACGTTTGTTAATATTTGAGTTGTGAAAGTGTCCAGGTGGCGAAGATCGATGATCCCATTCTCGACATTTCAATGAAAATTAAGTTAAATGACCGCAGCTGGATATGTTGGTTAAACTGTTTGATGTCGATACTAAAATACGGAGAACATTACGTATGTGTTGTGTGTCTTTGGTATAGTAAATATTTGATCAGATTTCCTATATTTGTTTTCTGATATAAATTTGATTTACGAAATTGTACGTCGCCGTCAACTTATCAACACTGACAATACCACTGATTTAGTATATTAATTGTCGTGAAGTTTATCTTATTTATACATTGTAATTTCATTAAAAATAC